>CAUYLG010023533.1:0-58157 GCA_963573385.1 Cacajao melanocephalus | reverse complement strand
CACACTGATGGGTCTTGACTTTTTATCCAATTTGCCAGTCTGTGTCTTTTGATTGGGGCATTTTGCCCATTTACATTTAAGGTTAATATTGTTATGTGTGAATTTGATCCTGCCATTTTGATGCTAGCTGGATGTTTTGCCCTTTAGTTGACACATTTTCTTAATTGTGTCAATGGTCTTTACCATTTGGCACATTTTTGGAGTGGTTGGTACTGGTTGTTCCTTTCCTTGTTTAGTGCTTCTTTCAGGAGCTCTTGTAAGGCAGGACTGCTGGTGATGAAATCTCTGAGTAATTGCTTGTCTGTAAAGGATTTTATTTCTCTTTGGCTTATGAAGCTTAGTTTGGCTGGATATGAAATTCTAGGTTGAAAGTTCTTTTCTTTAAGGATGTTGAATATTGGCCCCCACTCACTTCTGGCCTGTAGGGTTTCTGCCTAGAGATCCACTGTGAGTCTGATGGGGTTCCCTTTGTGGGTAACCCGACCTTTCTCTCCAGCTGCCCTTAGCAATTTTTCCTTCATTTCAACCCTGGTGAATCTGACGATTATGTTCCTTGGGGTTGCTCTTCTTGAGGAATACCTTTGTGGTGTTCTCTGTATTTCCTGGAATTGAATGGTGGCCTGCCTTGCTAGGTTGGGGAAGTTTTCCTGGATAATAACCTGAAGAGTGTTTTCCAGCTTGGATTCATTCTCTCCGTCACATTCAGGTACACCTATCAAATGTAGATTAGGTCTTTTCACATAAACCCATATTTCTTGGAGGCTTTGTTCATTCCTTTTCACTCTTTTTTCTCTATTCTTGCCTTCTCATTTTATTTAATTGAGTTGATCCTCTATCTCTGATATCCTTTCTTCTGCTAGGTCGATTTGGCTATTAAAACTTGTGCATGCTTTGCAAAGTTCTCGTGCTGTGTTTTTCAGCTCCATCAAGTTGGTTATATTCTTCTCTAAGTTGTTTATTCTAGTTAGCATCTCATCTAATTTTTTTCTAGGTTCTTAGTTTCTTTGCATTGGGTTAGAACATGTTCTTTTAGCTCTGAGAGGTTTGTTATTACCCACCTTCTGAAGCCTGTTCCTGTCAACTCATCAGATTCATTCTCCATCCACCTCTGATCCCTAGCTGGTGAGGAGTTGTAATCCCTAGGAGGAGGAGAGGCATTCTGGTTTTTGGTGTTTTCATCCTTTTTGTACTGGTTTCTTCCCATCTTAGTGGCTTTGTCTACCTGTGGTCTTTGTAGTTGGTGACTTTTGGATGGGGTCTCTGGGTGGACGTCCTTTTTGTTGATGTTGTAACTATTTCTTTTTGTTTCTTAGTTTTCCTCCTAACAGGTCCCTCTGCTGCAGGACTGCTGGAGGTCCACTCCAGACCCTGCTTGCCTGGGGATCACTCACAGGGGCTGCAGAACAGTAAGGGTCACTGCTGGTTTCTGCTTCTGTTATCTTTGTCCCGGAAGGTACCTGTCACATGTCAGCCTGAGCTCTCCTTCATGAGTTTCTCTTTGGATATATGGGTTTGGGAAGCTGCTTGAGGTGACAGTCTGTCCTTTATAGGAGCTTAAGTGCTGAGCTGTGAGCTGTTGTTCTGTTCAGACCTGCTGGGCAGGTACATTTAAGTCTGCTGCAGCAGAACTCATAACCACCTTTTTTCCCCAGTTACTCTGTCCTGGGAAGGTGGGGCTTTATTTATAAGTTCCTGTCATTCTGCTGCCTTTTTCAGAGCTGCCCTGCCCAGCGAGGAGGTAGCCTTGTCACAGTCTGCCAGCAGAGGTTTTGCTGAGCTGCCATGGGCTCTGCCCAGCTGCTGTGTGGACTTCCTTGTGGTTTTGTTTATAGAGGTATAGTTATAACTGCCTCAGTAATGGTGGACTGCCTTGGTAATGGTGGACTGCCTTAGTAATGGCGGACTGCCTCAGTGGTGGTGGATGCCCTTCCCCCCACAGATCTGGACCATCCCAGGTCTAGCTGTGCTTGCTGTGAAATTCTTAATCCAGAGCGTTTCAGATTGTTGGTCTTTGTGGGGATGGAACCTGCCGAGCCACATCACCTGGCTCCCTGTTTCAGCTCCCTTTTTTTCAGTTGAATGGGCGACACTCTCTCTCCCAGGCATTCCAGGCGCCAGTTGAAAAGGCTGCCCAGATTTGTTTGAGTTTTTGTGTGGAGACCCACTGCTCTGGCTGAAACAGCCATGCTGGAGACTCGTGGCACTTTTCAGCCCGGGAATCTCCTGGTCTGTGGCAAAAAAAACTCATTTGGAAATGTGGTGATCACTCATCCTCTGCATTCTTGTTGGGAACTGCACTCCAGAGCTGTTCCTATTTGGCCATCGTCGGTATTCTCTAGTATAGATATTCTTTAGACATTTTCTTTGCAGTTACCACAGGATTGTGTTTAATGTCCTAAAATTATAGCAGTCTAATTTGAATTGGTATCAACTTAGCTTCAATAACATAGAAAACTCTGGTTCTATACAGCTGTAGCCCCTCACCACCACTGTTAAATTACTAATGTCATTCATAAATTTATTTTTATAAATTATGGGCTCAATATCATAGATTTAGAAATTAAATGTATTTTCCTTTTAAATTATGTTGAAAATTAAAATTGGAGTTACAAATCAAAAATACTTTAATATTGTATTTTATATCTGCCTATTTACCATAATTAAATGGTATTTTTTAAATATGTTTTCAAGTTACTCTCTAGTGTTCTTTCATTTCAACCTGAAAGACTTCCATTAGCGTTTCTTATAGGACAAGTCTAGTAGTGATAAACTCTCTTAGCCTTTGTTGATTAATTTCTCCCTCAGTTTTGAAGTACAGTTTAGTCAGATATAGATCTTTTTTTTCTTACGCTATTTTAAATATATCATCACACTGCCTCAAAACCACTATGTTTTTTTGTTGAGAAAGCAGCTATTAAACTCATCGAGAGGCCCTTTCATGGGATGAGATATTTGAATACAAGACTGGATCTTTTTGAGTTTTTCCTGCTAGAAGTTTATTAGGCTTCTTAGATTTGTATATTCATGTTCCTTATCAAATTTAGAAAGGTTTTAAATATAGATTACATAATATATCCATATACATAAAATATTTATTATCTCTTCTTTCTTCCATTTTTGCTCTCTTCTTCTGGTACTCCTATAATGTTTGTATTGGTTCACTTGATAGTGTCTCACAGCTCCCTTAGACTATTATTACTTTTATTTATTCTTTTATATTCTGTTTCTCGGGTTCAATAATTTCAATTGTTGTCTGTTGATCACATAACCTTTTTGTACTTAGAACACTTTATTTGCAATGCAAAGAAAACAATTAGTATTTACAAGGAGTATTCTTGGTAAATTACATTTTTAATAACAATATCAAATAATATTGAAAGCAATGCATACCTTTATCCCATCTTGAAGGCTTGCAAGACATATAAACTCATTATAAATTCTAAGAAGCCCTAGTGTAAATACGTAATTAACGTTAGCATTTACACATTTATTTACTGCAGAATTTTGTACTTTTCTTCTCATTCCTCAAGGAATGTCTATTTAGAATTTCTTGAAACAAAACATGGCTAATTCAGTAACAATCCAACCCCAAACATCTTATAAAGATGTTCAAAAAAAGAGCTTAGATAGTTTTCTTCTAGAGTAAGTCAAGTTCTATTCAGAAAAAAGAACAAAGATTTAATAATTTAAATATTGTGCTTCCTCACTGCTTGTTTCTTTCTCTATGTGAAATTTTACTTTTTGGCCAAGAAGGAAGTTTCATTACAGCCATTGCACCAATACTGACATCTGGTAGTTTCATACTCTTAACTAGCAGGTCTGACCCAGCTAAACTCCCAATGGGAGATGTTGGGCATGAAGGTGGATGGATGATTAATTGGGGTCACCTAGAGGCTGTGCTTGCCATATGCATTTTCTTCTTAGCCGCCACATACAAACTCTGTAATAGCAGAAGAGCCATTCTCTATATTCTTTATTCTCACCTGGTGGTTTACTCTGTGATCTCACCCTTGTCACCCACAGGATGAATTATCCAGACTAACTAATTTCACAGCCAGTAAATTACAGATATAGCCATCAAATCCCCATCTCATTAGGGAAGTTTAATTTAAGTAGACAATCAACAAAAATACAGAAGAAAAACCCAGCTTGAATAGAAGAGGTCTCTACATCTAGGGCACACAATGAATTCACAACCTCAACATCTGCCATCACCAGAGAAAACACTTTAAAAAAAAACAAAAAAGAAAAAAAGACAATTGACTCATTGTAATTTCCTCTGATGAATGGTGAATTTCCAATTAGCATTTTAATTATTCAATCCAGACTTTCAGCTGTCTTCAAGATAACAACAAAACTCAACAGCAGTTTTTATATTAGTTCTGAGAAGGAAACTTAGCCCCTGACTTTGGAGCACCGTCATTCAAGTTTAGTCTATCTCTCTCCACATAAGCTACCTGATCAAGCGTTCAATGAAAGCTTTAATCATTTTATTAGCTTGTTGCAGCACTATTTTGTTTAAGTATTCCGGAAAACACCATCTACTCTCTTACTTACCATATGACATCAGACAAGAGTCTAGAAACATTTGGGCCCACAATTAATGATATGAAACAATACAAATGTTGGGGAAATAATATTGAATGGTCAACTGGCAACCTTCCATTGAAGTTTCCATGATGTCTTCAGTCTGTTTCTTGATATCCGACTATAGACTTTCCAATAGTATAAACATTCAAATGTCTTTTGGCTCACCTTATTGCCTTTGCATATCTGAACAATTAAAAAAAGATGAGTTTTATTCGTTCTCTGATGGCCTCATTAAACAAAAATTCCATGGACACTCACAGAACTGATTCCAGTTCTACAATAACTACCATCCATTTCTTCATCTTTCTAAAGCATTCTTTGTTCAATTTTAATGAGTAAAAGACGTTAAAATAACTGAACTGGAAAAGACAATTTTATTGTATGCTGGTCATACCAAAGATGGAGAACAGTGTTCAGTTCATATACTCATGAGAGCATAGCTGGGAGAGAGTATTTAGGTTTGCAAAGGTTTGTGAAGTTTGCTTCACAAAAAATAACCGGTGATAATTAGCTCAGGGCAGGATTGATTAAGAAAGAAAAATCAGGGGTAATAGCTAAGTTTAATAATATAAACATATATTTTAGCAAGCAAAAGATAGAGGGGAAATTTGACTTAATTTCCTCACAATTAGAGCTATCATCTTTGAATGACAATGTTCAGGATAATCTGCCTGTTTATCAGCCAGGGAAGTTAAATAGAGTATTTCTACACGGGACAGGAGGTTAGAGTAGACAGTTTCTGACATTTTTTTGCCTCTCTAAAATATTGTGATTTCTAATTATGCTGCAATTAAAAATGATGATATAAATCTCTATTTATTGACATGGAAGGATGCCCATGACATATTGCTGTGTAAAAAATATAACAGATTTTAGAACAGTATGTTCAGTATTATTCCATTTATATAAAATCTTGTACATATTTCCATATATATTTGTAGAGAAATGCTTAACGGAATGATTACCCAAACATTAACTGGTTTTCTCTGGAAGAATGACATAATGGTTATTTCCTTCTCTTTATATTTACATGTTTTGAATATATGTTATAAACATATATTAATCATTTTAAAGACAAAATTGTTTTTAAATCAAAGAAAAATGTATTAGGTAACTGAAATTTCTTGACAACATTTCTGGATTAGAACAAACTATTAACGACAGTAATTGATTTAGAATCAAGGTAACCTGATAGCCTATCCATTACTCTCTGTATGGCTTTGGGAAAATAATTTTTTTACCTCTCTGAGTCTCAGTTTTCTTTTTTGTAAAATGATGAATAAACATTACCAAGTAGTCTTCTGGTGAGGATTGATTAAGGTAAAACATAAAATGACCTCAATTAGTTCAAGTACATGTAGGCACTTAACAAATATGAAGTGCTTGGTGATTGATAAGTGTTTCCTTGTTTCATAAATGTTAAGTATTTTTGTTTTATTAACAATAGTGTTATTTTAAGATTCATTCAAAAATATTTACTAAGCCTCTCAGCAGAATTGGTGTTTACAGCAATGAAGAAATGTTTTTTACTTTACAAATGATTTTTATTCAGGTGCTAGGAGCTTCTTTTTAATATCCCTGTAAATAAGTTCTTGGTTCATTAACCAATGGGCAAACCTGCTCATATTAATTTTCTTTTCTCAAAGGCTTAAACTACAGATACCCCATTCCCCATTCCCAACATGCAAATTTGTTATGAAGAGGTAGAGGCAGAAGCAGAGGCATAATTATGTCCTTTGTATGTCCTTCAGGCCTTAAACTGAGGCCTCTGTCACCTGCAGGTGTTGTATGTGTGCGCATGTGTGTGTGTGTGTGTGTGTGTGTGTATGAATGACAAACATTAGCCATGATGAAATGACATCCTGAAGACATAAATTACAGCTAGAGAAATACGGGGCCTGCTAAGACTTTGCATTAAATCTTGTCAATAGTCTCTCTTTTCTTTCACTTTCTTGAACATGGTGTCTTTTCTTCCACTATGGTCTCTCAAATTTTATCATCACTTCTGCTCATAGTAGGAATTTTGTATAGCCAGCAAGGGGAGACTTTTGCTTCTACTCTCTCTTAACAGGGTGGGGACACAGTAAGTTTTATTACAACATAAATTAAAGGAGGTAAAGAAAATGTACTTTCTATATCTGTGACATAAAAAACACACACACACATCCACACAATCACAGTAGTCCTTACAGTGTAGTTCCCCATTGCACACCTGCCACTTTGGATATTGGATTGTGGTATGTCAGAAGTATTTACTGTCAGATGCAACTCTGAGATAGAACTAGCAAAGTCCAGTGCCCATCAGAGGATGCCTCAGCACAGAAATGGGTTCTCAAGGCAGATAAGGGCCAGGTTTCTCATGGCACTACCCCATGGTGTAGAGGGAACTCTCCAAATGGAACAGATGGAAGGTCAGAGTCTGTTGGTTAATGAACCAAAACATGTGCTAATATTTCCTAATTCCTCTGGGAGAGCAACGTTCCCTTCAAGAAAGACCTTGAAATCTAGACTTAATTTTAGAGTGGCACTACTTAGCAGGTGGAGGCTATGTCAGGCCCCAAGATTTTATTTTCTGCCTAGCCTCAAGGCATAAGGATAGCTTTTTCTGGTGTAGTTTTACATATTTTATATGGATTTTGAGGGGTTCTTTCATTTATACATCAGTATGTCCTTCTTTGTGGTCTGTATGTCTGGTAGTGACTCAGGCCTGGAAATTCAGAGACAAATAAGACAAATTTCTGTCCTCAGAAAGCTTAAATCTCTGTGAAGAAGACAAGTCTTCCATCATCATTCAATATAGCTCTATATTATCCTACATACATAGTACATATATATATCACAACTACTAGTATTTCTGCTGTGTAGGATGAAATGGAACAATAGATAGAAGCAATCTTAATTTTACCCAGGAGAATGAGAGGATCTTACCAACAAAAATATTATACTTAAGTTGAAATTTTAAAGAGATATTAAAATTTCCCTGGTGGATAAGAAGACATTCCACAGAGAGGAAACAGAGCATTCAAAATATCAGAGTTGACATAAAATTTGGTAAAAACCACATAATTTGTTTAGCATGATGACAGAAAAATTATAAAGAAGTTACTTTGAAGAAAAATGTGAAGCAAAGAGTCTCCCCACAACAATCAGTTTATGCTTCTGAAAACTGTCCACGAGAGATGGAGCTGGGTGAAGACTAACTTTCTGCAAAGACAGCAACACTTTGTTGAAATCATAGTTCTAATTTTCTGTGACATTGGATAAATTGTTTAACCTCTAAACCTCAGTTTTCTTACTTATTAAATGGTGATGATATCATCAACCTCAAAGGATTTTTATGATGAGTAAATGAGATAGCCTGTGTATACATCTAATCCATTCAGAACATAAATAGAAACCCATCATATATCTGATAAAACTGCATGTTAAACTTGAGCTCTTTTCTTCAACTTTGTGAAACCATCTACCTGTTGTTCCATTATTCTGACAAATGAAATAAAAATACATCAAGACCACTGGTGTAATTATTTAACTTTTCCCTACATAGTCAAAAATTTGTGCAAAGATTATATATAAGTGTTTTGGAAGAAGGTAAAAGAAGGATAAGAATTATTGAACATTTTGGTACCTTATATAAATCAAGCTCTTTACCTACATTTCCCATTGGTTCTTCATAAGCCTGTGGAATAGTTGTTATTAATTTCATTATTTGTATTTATTCATATAAAAACCTTGGAGTTTTTCTTGCTTCATCTCTTTTTCTCCAAACTTCGTTAAATACATCAGCATATCCTCTGGCATTATCTTTATTTTTCTCATTTGTTTTAAAAATTTTTTAATTATGGTAAAATATGGATGTAAAATTTACCATGTTTACCATTTTTAAAGGTACAATTCCATGGTGTTTAATGAATTTGCATTTGTTTTCTTCATTTCCCAGATCTTCTATCCTTTCTGGCCCCTGGTAATCACCAACCTATCTGTTAGCTTCATGAGATTGGCTTTTTTATATTCCACATTGAATGAGAACATGTGATATTTGTCTTTTTGTGCTTGGCTTATTTTATAATACTTCACATAGTGACCTTCAGGTCCATCCATGTTGCTGCAAATGACAGGATTTCATTTGTTTTCATGACAATAATATTCCATTTTGTTTATATACTACATTTTCTTCACCTATACATTTGTTGATGAGCACTTAGGTTGATTCTGTATTTTGGGTATTGCAAATAGTGCTGTAATAAACATGGAAGTGTATATTGAGGAGATATCTGGCATCTTCTTTGAAATAACCCAGATTCCATCCCATTCTCACCATCTACACTCCTTCAAACATGACCTAAGTCACCATCATTTCTCTTTAAAATAATAACTAGTTTATACACTCCTAGTTTGCCTTTTTTCAGTCCATTTTCCATTAAATCATTGGATTCTGTGAATATATGCCAGATTGTGACATTTCTATTACTGTCTTACTCACAGTAAAAAGCAATTTTTACCATAACCTCCAAGACTCTGTGTCCTACTGTCTTTCCCATCAGTGTTTCAGTTAAGGCCACACTGGCCCTCTTGCTCTTCCTCCAAGAGAATTGACAAGTTCCCGCCTCCCAGAGACAAGTTCCTGCCTCAAAAAAAGAAAAAAAGTGACAACTTAATGGTACAAAAACATTAAGCTTTCCCATTAAAATCAGGTAAAAGGCAAGAATGTTTCTTATTATTACTGCTTTTGATCATTGTACTAAAAGTCTTAGCTAATGCAGTAAGACAAGAACATAAAATAGAAGGACTACACATTGGGAAAAAATAAATAAGCTGTCTTTGTTCACAGATAAATGATCATTTGGAAAATCTGAGTATACTTAAAACTGGAACTAATAAGCAATTATATCAAGTTTTAGAATACAAGGTGAATATACAAAAGAAAATAACTTTTCTATATACCAAAAATAAAGAAGTGAAATTTGGCATTTAAAACACAATAAAGTTTACATTAGAGCTCCCAAAAATGAAATGAGTATTAGGTATAAATCTAACAAAATATAGAGATTTATATAAGGAAAACTGCAAAATATCAAAAAAGGACTAAATTAAAGATATTCCATGTTCATGAATAAGAAGAAAATATTGTCAATGTGACAGTCTTTCCAATTTTATCTAAGATTCAATACAATCCCATTCTAGCAAGTTGGATGTTGACAAATTGATTCTAACATTTATATACGGAAAAGCAGATAAACAAACAACAAAAACAAATCCAGAAAACAGAATGTCCAACTCAATACTGAAAAAGAAGAACAAAGTTGAAGGATTGACACTATCCTAATTTAAGACATACTATAAAGCTAAGTAATAAAGAGAGTGTGGTATTGGCAAAAGTATTTCAGTAAATTAATTGAATAGAATTAGAAAGCTCATAAATAGAATCACATAAATGCAGTCCCCTGATTTTTGACGAAGGAACAAGTCAATGCAATGTAGCAAAAATTGTCTTCAGCAAATGGTCTTGGAATACCTGGACATCCACAAGCAAATTAAATTGAATTTAGATATAGACCTTCCTTATACTCTTCAGAAAAAAATAACTTAAATTGGACCATAGACCTAAATTACAAAACTATAAAACACCTAGAATATAATAGAAGAAAAACTAGATGACCTTGGTTATGGCACTGACCTTTTAAAAATACAACACCCAAGGCATAATCCAGGAAAGAAAGTATTAACAGCAGGACTTCATTAAAATTAAATATTTCTGCTTCACAAAGATTCTGAACACAATTTCAAGAGAATGAGAGGATAGATGAGCCACAGAGTAGGAGAAAATACTTGCAAAAGACACATCCAATAAAGAGCTGGTATTTAAAATATACAAATAACTTTTAAAATGCAACAATGACAAAATAAACATCTCAATTACAAAATGGGACAAAGACCTAAACAGACACCTCACCAAAGAAAGTACATGGAAAGTAATTAAGCCTCTGAAGAGATGTTCAACATCATAGGTCATTAGGGAGTTGTCCATTTAAAAATTAAACAATGAGAAAGCACTACACATCTATTACAATAGCTGAAATCCAAAATAGTGACCTCAGATGTTGGTGAGGAAGTGGAGCAATAGAAACTCTCATTCATTTCTGGCAGAAATGAAAAATAATACAGCCACTTTGGAAGATAGTTTGGCAATTTTTTTACAAAACTAAACACACTCTTAATATATGATTCAGCAATTATACTCCTCAGTGTTTACCCACAGTAGGTGGAAACTTTTGCTCATGCAGATACCTAGACACAGATGTTTATAGCAGCTTTATTCATAATTGCCAAAACTTGGAAGCAACAAGACATCCTTGAGAAGATGAGGACATAAATAAACTATAGCATATCCAGATAATATAATATAATATTATTCAGCACTAAAACCAGATGAGCTATCAAGCTATGAAAAGGCACAGAGGAAATTTAAGTGTGTATTATCAGGTGAAAGAACCCAATCTTAAAAAGGCCTAATACTATTTGATTTTCAACTATATGATACTCTGGAAAAAACAAAACTATGGAGATAGTAAAAAGATTAGTGATCGCTAAGGGATGGAGCAAGGGAGGGATGAATAGTCAGAGCATAGAGGATCTGGGGCCATGTAAAACTATTCTTTAATATGCTATAATAGTAGACACATGTTATACACTTATACGCTTGTTAAAACCCATGGAACGCACAACACCAATAGTGAATGAACTTTAATGTAAACTACAGGCTTTGGTTGATAATAAAGTGGGATGTAAGTTCATCAATTTTAACAAATGTGCTACTCTGGTGAAGGACATTGACACTAGGGTAGGCCGTACATGTGTGGAGACAGGAGGTAAATGAGGGAACTATCTATACTTTCTGCTTAATTTTCTGTGCACCAAAGCCTTCTCTAAAAATAAAATTTATTAATTTAAAAAATCATATTGTTTTTAGAAATATATATTTATTGACAGACAAGTTTTGTTGTATTTGTATATGAATAACTTAATTCTATTTAAAACTTTTCAAAAGCATGAAACACTTTTAAAAATAAAAATGGCATGCATTCATGTATTTTAAATTTAAAAAATTTTAAACAACATTTTTCTATTTGGTTATCTGAACATTAAATTGGAATAACCATAATAGTTATTCTTGGCACAGATTCATGTACTTTAATCAGTTTCTTAAACATATTTATTTCTGTCGCTGTATCACTGCTGTTGTTTTTCTCTGAAGAATGCACTCTTCAATATGGTCTTATTGTTTCTCTCATAAAAAAACTTAGTAATCTTTTTCAAAGTTTCATGTTATAGTTGACGTATTTAAAGTTTCTGACATCACCTATGGACCACATGCTCTGTTTTATGATTTTACTTGAGAAAATATTCTCTTTGTGGATGTGAAATAACTCTAAGCCAAAGGCAAATTCTTCAAATGGAGTACGTTCTTATATTTTTGATGTTAAAATGTATAAATATTTCAGCCCAAATATTTTCATACCTATTGTCTTTTTCCTTCTATTCAGAGAATCTTACTGACAAGTATTTCACAAGATGAAACTTGTCAGTTATTGCTTTGTATATCATTCTTTTTAATGCTTTGCTAAATCTGGTTGCTGCAAAATTGAGGGCTTTCTTCATGTCATTGCATTCCAGTACAGAATATATTTTCGGTATTCTGAAAGTTAAAAATCTGATAAATTTTTGGCATTCATAGCATTGAATATTCTGTAAAATATTTTAAACATGCAGCCAAAATTTAAAAGCCTCATTTGAAAAAAAAATAATAGTTTACTATCATTTTTAAAACATTCAGATTGATTTACAAAATAATTTTTCCAGAGCTCAAATATTTCTAAATTTGATTTATGATGGGCATCAAAGTGCTAACTATGCACTGCTATTCTAATGAATATTTTTATAAATTTCCTGGAAGTAATAATGAATTATGAGGGCATCAACAGCAATTTCTGGCATATTTTTTCACTGTAGGCTTTTTAATTTAGTAAAAATATAGTTTTCATCATGATGTGCTCTACTGAAGTTTGTATTCATATTACCACCACAAAAACATCTAATTTTATTTTCAATGCTGAACTTTCATCTACATTTACAATACCATTCCCTAAAATTTCAGATGTTTCATTCAACAGATTGACCTTACAAAAGCTGTATTTTGATTTTAATCATCATAATCAAAGTCATAATCATCATAATAATCATCATTATCAAACCATTATTAGAATTAGCTAATCTTGCCTTCATAGCATTTGGTAATACCAACACAAAACTCACTTTATACACCTAGCTGTGAAGCTTTTCCAGTAGTAATGGAACCAGCATGTTAACAGCTATCGCTTCACTTTATCTTTGCAGAAAAAAATTCTTCAAACACACACACACACACACACACACACACACACACACACAAAAATGGAACAATCATTTGATCTCAATGAAAAGTCATGCTTTGCAAATGGATATAGAAACAATTTCTGCTGCAGTCTCATGGATTAAACAACTGTTTGAGGAAGAATCTTATGTAAATGAACTGCTAATTTGAAGCAAATCTGGTTATTCTTTAAAATGTGCATTTCTGCTTTTTATGGTCAATGATATCATTATGCTTTTTTATGACAGATGATAATGCTTACAAATATTTTTGAAGATGACACTCATCATCAAGTTTCTTTAGTAACTGAAATTCAGTAGTAATTTTTAATTAACCATTTGCTTTCTAAAAGCTTATTTCTTTAAAAAACATTTATAAAAAGGAAACAAATAATAAGGTTATAGGACATTAAAGTCAATAGATTTTTTAAAAAATCACTGTAGTGAGTGTGGTCAGATAGATTTTTACTTTGTCACAATTCCATGTGCCTATAAACTACAATCTCTCAGATTGTCCACTGACCCTGGTTACTGGGTCCTGAGAAGTTTCAGGCATCTTGTAGCCCACTCTGTTGGTTACAGTGCACATGGCTATCATATTAATAGTAAATGGTCTGCAGGGCAACAGCAGTATCTTCCCCACCACAATCTAACATCTAAGTGTATTTCATCAAGTTCTTAAAGAACGGCATTGTAATATAACATCCGTAATTTATATGAAAAAGAAAGGCAAATTATTGCTGGTCATTCTACGTGTATAGGCACTGGTTAAAGTAAAATTTCTGTTTATTGTGCATGTATCCAACATACTGTTACTTCAGATCATAACAGAAATTACAAGGGCAAAATAGAAGTTCCCAAAAACCCATTGTTGCTTGTTTTAATGCAACAATTAGTAATATTATTTTGTTATAAATAAAAAAAAATTCCAGATCAACTTCTAAATTAGATGAGAAACCAAGGAATCAAGCATAAAGCATGACCAGCCCCTGTAAAGTGGGGGATGTAGATTCTTCAATACACGACAATGAAAAATAGGGAGTACAAAATACAAGAGGTACTGTATGGCATAAAATATAATTTTTAAAAATTTCATGGGGAAGTCCTGTCTTACTCTATTTAGGCTGCTGTAATAAACTAGCATAAACCGAATAGCTTGTAAAATAACACAGAAATTTATTTTTTATAATTCTGAGGCTGGGAAGTTAAAGACCAAGTCATTGGCAGATTTGGTATCTGGTGAGGGTCCATTTTCTCGTTCATAGATGGCACCTTCTCACTGTTTTTGCATGGAAAAAGGGCAAGGCAGCTCTCCAGAGCCTGTTTTGCAAGGGCACTAATTCAATTCATAAGGGCTCCACCCTATGATCTAATCACCCTCGAAGGCCTCACCTCTTAATACCATCAAACTGGTGATTAGGTGAAGTTCAAAGGGACACATACATTCAGATCATAGCATCCTCTAAGAAGATTCATCCTTAAAAGATAAGGCATGCCTGAAATACAATGCCTTTAATGACTGTTGGTGTTATGGTTCCTATTTAGTGGTTGCTGTCCATGGTTCCTATCTTATAGCTCCCATATTCCTTGTTACATAGTCCAGTCTTTTCTTATGATGTTGGGTGTGTTTGGCCTCAGGGGTAAGCCTCAGGAAAAAATTTCTTCTCCTGCTCTCCCTTCACCTGCCCCAAGGCAGGACTCTACTCATACCTCACCTTTTGGATTGTGAGTCTTAAGACCCTCCCTTGAGAGAGTTCTGCCTCCTCCCTCAGAAAAGAAATAGTTTCATAAAAACTGAAGTGGACTGGGTTTGTGGAGCTTCTAGTTAGCTGGATAGGAGATTCCTGGAGGGTGGCATGCCTGGAGGGTGGCACACCGAGAGAGAGTATAGAAGCTCAGCATCCCTTTCCCCATACCTCACCCTATGCACATCTTCATCTGTATCCTTTTTCATATTTGTTATAATAAACTGGTAAAAATAAGTATTTGTCTAAGATCTATGAACCATTCCAGCAAATTAATCGAACCCAAAGAAGGGTTCATGGGAAACTCAACTTGAAGCCAGTGGGTCAGAAGTTTTGAAGGTCCAGACTTGCAACGGGTGGGGAAGACGTAGTCTTGGGGACTGAGCCTTCAACCTGTGGGATCTGATGCTATCTCCAGGGAGATAGTGTTGGAATTGAACCAGAGGACATGCAACTGGTGTCTGTTTTTCAGAGTGCAAGAGAATTTATCTGCATACATGGTCACAAAAGTCTTCTGTGTTGATTGTTATGGTGTTAGAGTAGAAGAAAAACACAGTTTGCAAGAGATTTTTCCTGAGAAAATTGGTGTCAGAGGTAGGATTTGCTGGACAGGCCCTGGCTTCTGGAAATAGGTGGTTTGGAAAGAGAAAGAATCAGAGTGGAGATGAGGAACGTTTGATTCCTGGGTGGGCTATGTGGTCACCCATTCTATGGAGCCACAACCATGTTGCACTACTTATTAAAGGAAAATTACCAGTGGAATTTAGAAATGAATCTAACTCCTAAGGACTTGGTTCACTGGATGTATAAAGAAGTGCTAACTAAAAAGAAAAATTGAAATATTCAATCTCTTGGTTATTGTTATACATACTAGCTAAAATCAATTTAAAAGAGAATGCTAGGTCAGACCTTAATGCTAGACTAAGATTAGGTTTTAGACTATCTGAGCTCAGGCAATTAACCACAAAGTAACCCACAAAGGAGAAAATTATGCCGGGACAACAGCAAGTACCTCTGAGACTTGTGGTTACCAAGGAGGCAGTCAGTGTGAGAAAAGGGCACAACTAAGTAACTATTAAAATCAGAGGATACAGTGTAAAGGAATTGTTCCCTTTTATAGATTGGTGTCATAAACTTGTGGAGGAACCTTTATTAAAATGGATTATGACAGTAACTAATTTAGAGGCAGTATCTTTGGTTTTAAATCCTGAAGAGTGGAAGAGCATGCTTAGGTTGATACAGGACCCATAACTCATTACTGAATAATCGCAGATGGGTATATATGATCCAGACACACAGGAAGTTATTCCTGAGGCACCAGCCAGCCTGGTGGACTGGATAAAAGCCACTGTAAGGTTTGTTTTCCCTAAGATGGAGGCTGTCCAACTCTACTTATAAATGCCAAGTGGAACACCACAGATGAGGTAGGTAATATATGAAGCAATGCATAAATAGCTTCCTATACTAGTCATGTGGGACTAGCTTTATGATGACAGGGACATTCACCCTCTAAATAAGCCGTTTTTCAAGTCATGGCAAGTGTTGTGGTTGAAGGGGCCCCTTCTACATGAGCACCCTTCATGATGTTACTCGTGTGTAATCAAACAACCGTTCTTTGAGAAGCTTTATCAAATTTTCTGTCGCAGCTTTGCCTCATGGATCTTATAAAGACTTATAAAAACATGTTAATTTAAAAGAGAAGGAAGAATGGCAAAAGAGTCAAAAGACTCATCTGAGGAGGCTGACATTTTTAAAAGGTTATTAAGAAATATGATGAATAAGGAAAATAAGATGAACAAAGAAAATAAATAAAGTGATACAGAAGTTAAGAAGAAATTACTTAAGCAAATAGTAAGGGCATGGAAGCCCTCAGTAAGGTTTTCCTTTTAATGAAAAGCAGCCCCAGATTATTTTCCTTTCTAACTAACAGCAGCCTGTAAAATCAAGCTGCAGACATAGATGCCAGCAGTTGTGCCAATAATGTTCAAGATGGTGGCTCCATCTTCCCTTCTCTTTGTCAGCCATCTGTACAGTAAAGAGCAGACAAGATGGCAATGGCCAAGGGGAAAGTTCATTTGCATAATAAGATTAGAGTGAGGCAGCCAGCCTTCCCAGGTACCCTGTAAACATCATATCTGATCAAACCAATCTGTGAGCCCTATGTCATCAGACACCGCCTCCTCAAACCTGACTGTAACTGACTGTAAAATCCGGCATATCCACCACCTGCCAGCGTTTTCCTCTCAGAAGTCCCCTCGTTCTCACTTGAGAGAGAACTGTTTTCCTTTCTCTTTCTTTCTCTTTCTCTTGCCTATTAAACCTCAGCTCCTAAACTCTGGTGTGTGTCTGTGTCCTACATTTTCCTGGCTGGAGAAGATGAATCCTGGGTATTTAACCCAGACAAGGTAGCTGCTTTAATAGTAGTAAAACCAAGAAGAAAAAGAAAGGGGAGAGTCAGGGAACAAATTCCAAGCAGTATGGAAAACTTCAGATGGTTATTAAGAAACTGAATGAATAAAATGGAAATTCCATAAGGTTAGAACAAAGGTCCTTTTTTTTTTTTTTTCTTGACAGAGTCTTGGTCTGGAGTGCAGTCAGCGATCTTGGCTCACTGCAACCCTCACCTCCCAGGTTCAGGTGATTCTCCTGCCTCAGCCTCCCAAATAGCTGAGATTAAAGGTGTCTACCATGACTCCTGGCTACTTTTCTTTTTTTTTTTTTTTAGTATAGATGGGGTTTCACCAGGTTGGTTAGGCTGGTCTCCTGACCTCAAGTGATCCACTTGCCTCGGCCTCCCAAAGTGCTGGGATTACAGGCAAGAGCCACCACACCTGGCCAAAACCAATGTCTTAATACAACCATTGAAGGTTGTGTGGACCAAAGGAAATCCATCTAGTCCTCAAAAGGCACCAAACCAGTTTGCTGTATTTATTCGTTTGGAGAAATTTAAAGAGATAAAAGATAGATTTCAATAAAAATCTGATCTGAAATTGCCTAGGGTAGTAGTTGGACAGATTAATCAAGATAAAGATTGACAAGAGAGCTAGGCTCCTTTAACTCAACCCTTGGCTGGGAACCCAAAGCCTTTTGCCTAACGGAGGGTAAAATGGCCTGAGAGTTAAGAGAAGTTCCTGGAACTACAGCATGAAAATGTAAGGGTTGATACAATTTTAAAAGTCAGTATATTTGAATATATTTTATGTGAAGTGGTTGTGTCTCATTTTCCCGATCATATCATTAAAATGAATACTGTATCTGATTGGGAAATGTTTTCTTTACCTAGTACCATAAAACAGAAGGCATGTGAATCTGCTCTTTAAGCAATGTTAATTGGACATGCTAAATTGTAACCAGTAAGATTACATAAGTCCACACAGTGCGGAGTAAAAGCCGGTCAGAACAAATTCTCCATTTGGTAGATATTCATGGAGTATTTTCTGGGGCTTATGACAAAGGCCTATGAGCATTTCACAGCAACACCTACTAGGAATTTGGACTAGAGAATTTCTACTTGATGGGCATTTAATACTTTGTTATGGGATGTTAACTGAAGCTACTCTGTGACCGAGGGACATATAATGATTGTGACACCTGAAATACCTATACTGTCTCAGATGTCAGGGGAACAGTCTAATCCAAACTTGTTGAACCCATGGTCAGTGGGCCATTTGCGGCTCAGGATGGCTTTGAATGTGGCCCAACACAAATTCATAAACTTTCTTAAAACATTATGAGATTTTTTTTTTAGCTCATCAGCTGTTGTTAATATTAGTGTATTTTATGTGTGGCCCAAGACAATTCTTCCAATGTGGCCCAGGGAAGCCAAATGATTGGGCACTCTTGGTCTAATGAGAACAGCAGTGTTCAGAAGCGTTTCATAATAAAATGGAAATGGTTGTACAGATTCATGCTACCTGAAGAATGCAAGGAGGAGATACTCACAGGCAAGGAGTCCCTTTACCCCTAGGACTGACCTTAGGGCTAAATTCTATGAACACATGGACAGCATCCTATGAACTGCTTTCAAGTAATCAACAAGGAGCTGCTTAGTTTAGAGATGGCAGTTCCAAGGTGAATGGACACTCTCTTGTTTGGAAAGCTGCTATTTTGATCAAAACAAGTAAAAATAGATCCATTCAGTGGGCTGGATTACATCCTTTTTCTAACAGTAACAGAAGAATTCAGTGGTAGGGACCCCTGCATTTGGGTTTTTACTAACTCACAGGCGGTGGTCCACAGCCTTGCCATACATTAAGGTGAGAAGCCAATGGAAACCTCACCTATTAAAAGGATGCCCATGTGGGTCACAGCCCTATGGAGACTTGAGGGGTGCATTAAATTAGAACAGGTCAATGCCCATCAGAAGAACTCCCTTCCAGGTTCAATAGGTGACTGGAATTGACAAGCAGACATCCCTGCATGCTCCCTTGAGATGGCTACCTGGGTCCAGAAATGAGTGAATATGAGGGCATTGCAGCAGTGCAGAGATGGGCTGAATTTAGACATGTTACTCTAGCACCCTTTCAGGCACATAATGCCTATAAGTACTGTTTTGTTTCTCAGAAAGAAAGAGATCGCAGATAGCTATAGGGTCGAATCCCTGATGGGAAGGCCCTGAACATAGCTGGCAAGTGAGACTGATGCTGGAAGCCACAGACTGCCACAAATGGGTCCCGACAGGAATAGGCACTGACTCTGGAATGAACTTGCCTACCCAGTGGTAGACGCAAATGCTCAGCGTGCCGTTAAAAAAACAAAACAAAATAAATACGAAAATAATAAAAAAAAAGAGAAGATGTGGCCTGAATGTGGATGTTTGGATGACTGACTGTCATTACCTTAGACCAAGAACACATATCCTTCTTAGAGTGAGAATTTGATAGAAAAGTAGAACAGGTAATTTAAAACATTGTCTACAACAAGGGGAGATGCAAGATCAAAGAGTTGCCTTACACACTTTCATAAGTGTGTGCTCACACGCAACATGGGTGGAACTAAAGGAGTGTCCCTGATAGATTTTTCTCTGTTTTTCTGTTTGATCTGGGGAAGAAGGGGTGGGGCGGATGCTGGTATGACTATGTAATTCTTACCAACAGAGGAGTACACTGGTATAACAACTATAATTTTTTCTTTCCGAAATCACCACACATGCAAAAAAAAAAAAAATTTTCTCCCCTACCTGATGCAGTGATCCTAGGACCAGGGCTGCAACTACAAGTGCTGAAAGCAGAGATGGTTTCTAAACAAGAAACTGTAAGGTTTTAAACCTTATGTCAGAATTCCAAGGGGCCTGTTGGGGATGGGTTGTGCTCCACCCTATCTAGCAAAATAGGAGTAAGAGTGAATGCAACTATGCTGCCTGATGGTAAAAATAGCTCACTAGCTCTGCACCTACCTATCTGAATGGTAGTGGACTGAGGAGGAGGTACTTGATAGACTTGTACTGCTGCCTGCAATCTAGACCAGCATAGTGGCGATTCTAATGTCCCTTGCAAAGGTGAAAAAGTTTAAGTATTATTGGAAAGAAGGAGGAATAGTAGCTTAAAGAAATGAATAGATGGGTTATTAATTGAGGAAAATTCAATGTTATGTTAACAATACAAAATAGTCTCAGAGTAAGAAATGATATTGTCCCAGCTCAATTATCACAGACATCTAAAAGATGAAAGAGTGAAGCTGTGTATCTGCCAAGATAATGTTGTGAAAATGCCTACAACTTATTATTTTCTCTCTATCCATGTCTTTTGTTAGGACGCTTCCTTGGAGCTTGTGACCTGCTTTGAACAATGTTACATTGACCCAGGTCTCGTAAGCAGAGATTTATAAAGTATTTGCACATAGGAACTTTCTTTCTTGTTGTTCTTGGGAGCCCTGTGGATACTGCATGGTGATGCTTACCCTGGAAAGTTTGCTGGAGGGTGCATAACATGTTACCAGGTGATCCCCATCACCTTACTGACACAAAGCCTACTAATAGACACACAAATAAGGCCCCAGTTGAGCCAACTTGGCGGAGCCAGTCCATATCAGAGGAGCCACTAACAAAGTCTCAAAATGCTTCTTCTTTTACAATGCTTCGTTTTGGGGTGATTTGTTGCATAGCAATTAGTAATGGAGTCACTGACACTTGTAAAAAGTAAAGCAAGACAGTGCAAAGATTTATGAAGACAAATATAATCCCCTCTCTCTCAACCACGACTACACTTCACCACTACCATCTTCACCTTTGCCATTGCTGGAATCAACGTTTATAGCCTAATATATATCTTTATATTCCTTTCTCCTTTAAATACATGCATTTAACAATTTCTTTGGAACTTTATGTCACCCACAGAGTGCTACTATACTTGTAAGTCTGCAACTTCATTTAATTTCTTTTCAATCTGGTACCATATCACAAAAGGTATAAGCTATTCAAAACAGATTTATACTATTTGTGTATCTTCGGTAATTACCTCATCCCTATATATACACACATAGATATTAAGCAGGATTATATAACACCTTTTGTACAGTCATTTTACTTGGTCTATTTTTATTTGTCCCACCTCCACCTTGCTCCCTCTCTCAAGATAATATATATAACCATATGGCAGATAACCTTGCATACTTTATTCATGTTTAAATACCATATGCCAATATACATACACTAATATACATTTGTGTGCCTATGTATACACAAATAGATGGAAATTTTACCAGTTTTTCTTTTCTAAATGAAGCCTTATTTAACACATTATTTTTGTTATCATACTATTTCCTACTTCTTAATTTCCTAACCAATTACCATATAAGATTCTGTTTGTCAGATAGTATGGTTCTAATCCATTATTTTTAATAGCTGTAAAATAGTCCCTTGGTATAAATGTGCTGTAATTTATTTCACCATTTTCCCTCTTTCTCAATTTGTTACTACTTTCTACCTTCATGAATCAACATCTGCATCCATAGATCTCCATATCATGAGTCTTTATTTTTGGGGGATAGACCTCAAGTAAGAAATGCTATGTCAAAGGTTAAGTATATTCAAAATTTTAATAGCTATTGCTATATTGTTTCACAAAGGATTGTAACAATTATTACGTCTACCTGCATTGGTGAAATACACAGACAACTAATGAACATGAAGTGATTTATTATTGTTTCGTTACTTTTTATTATTTCAACTCTAAGCAAGTTCCTGCATCTTACTGTGCATCTAGTAACCATTTGCATTGGTTTAATGGGGAACAATGATATAAATGCCATTTTTTTCTACTTGATACCTTCACGTTTTTTTTAGTTTGAAAGAATTTTTCTACTGAATAAATATTAGTCGTCTGTCATTTGTGCTGCATTTTTTCCAATTCAGTTACTTGTCTTTGACTTCATTTATGGTAACTGATCACTAAACTCATTACCCTTAAGATTTTCACTAACCCCAGGGGGAAAACAAACAAACAAACAAACAAACAAACAAACAAAATATATATATATGTATATATAATATATATATTCTGGATTCTCCAATAAGATGTACTTCTCTTAAATTTGACTTTTTAATTACATTAAACTAATTTTATTAATGTGAAAAGGTTTGACTTTTTTCTTCTATATGAACAGTTGTGCCAGCACCATTTATTATATAAACTATCATTGTACCAGTGAATTAAACTATTACATTTATTCTATATTAAGTTATCATAAAATAAGTATGTCCTGGCCTAATGAACTATTTATTCGTGACTGTGACATCACCATACTGACTTATTCACACTCATTTTATTGTATTTTCTCTAATGGGCAAGGCATGTCACTCTTAACTACCCTTTGTACAGAGATTTCTTTGTTATTCTAGGCCATTTTTTTTTCTTTTTAAACATCTACTTAATTTATATTGTGAAATATATTTTGTATAAAAAGTATTACATATATCTGCAGCATAACATAAATAATAAATTACCACTTCATACCCACAAAAGTTAAATAAATAGTACCATTGGTTTTACAGTTTTCTGTGTACCCTTGGCTGGTTGAAATTTCTGTCCTATTCCCATCACAAGAAGCCACTATGATTAACTTTATTAGAAGAGGCCAAATTGTTTTTCAAAACAAAAGGACCAATTTACACACTCCCAGGTGGTGTATGACAATCTTTTTTCTATTTTGCATCCTTACTAGTATTTGGTATTGCTGGACTGCTTAGATTTTATTACTGTTGTGGGCATGAAAAAGCAGTTCATTGTATTCATATAGTGTTTTTTACAACTTTTATTTTAGATGCAGTAGGTACATATGCAGGTTTATTACCTAGGTATATTTCATGATCCTGAGGTTTGGGATATAAAATGATCTCACAACATAGGTACTGAGCATAATACGCAATAGTTAGCTTTTCAACCCTTGTTCTTTCCCTCTCTTCCCCATCTAGTAGTCCCACTTTCTATCATTGACATTTTTATTTCCAGGGGCACCCAATGTTATTCTCCCAATTATAAGTGAGAACATGCAGTGTTTGGTTTTCTGTTTTGCTTAAGATAATGACCTCCAGCTGCATGTATGATCCTGAAAAAGACATGACTTCCTTCTTTTTTATAGCTGTATAGTATTCCATGATGTATATGTACTACATTTTTTAAATTCAATCACCACTAATGGGCACCTAGGGTGATTCTATGTCTTTACTACTGTGATAGTGCTGTGCTGAACATGCAAGTGCATTTGTCTTTTTGGTAGAAAGATTTGTTTTCTTTCAGATATATATATCAAGTAATGGGATTGCTGCATCAAACGGTAGTAGTTCACTTAGATGTTCTTTGAGAAATCTCCACATTGCTTTCCACAGTGGCTGAACTAATTAACATTCCCACCAACAGTGTATAAGAATTCCCTTTCCTCAACAGCCTCATGAGCATCTGTTGTTTATTGACTTTTTAGCAATAGCCGTTCTGACTGTTTTAAAATGAAATCTCACTGTGATTTTTATTTGCATTTCTCTGATGATTAGTGAAGTGAGGCACTTTTTCACGTTTGTTGGCTGTGTGCATCTTTTGAGAAGTATCTGTTCATTTCTATCTTTAAGTGAGGTTTTTGTTTGTTTTTTGTTTCTTTTTCAATTGTTTAAGTTAATTATAGATTCTGGATATGATACCTTTTTGGATGCATGCTTTGTGAACAGTTTCTACTCTTCTGTAGATTGTCCGTTTACTCTGTTGATAGCTTCTTTTGCTGTGCAGGTCTTTAATTAGGTCTCATTTGTCAATGTTTGTTTGTGTTGCAATTGCTTTTGATGACTTAGTCATAAATTCTTTCCAAAGGCCTATGTCTAGATTGGAGTTTCCTAAATTTTCTTGTAGGAATCTTATAGTTTAGGTCTTACATTTAAATCTTTAATCTATCTTGAGATCATCTTTTATATATGGTGAAAGGTAGGGGTCCATTTTCATTCTTTTGCATATAGCTAGCCAGCTATTCCAGCACGATTTATTAAATAGGAAGTTCTTTCTCCATTGTTTGTTATTGTTGACTTTGTCAAAAATCAGAGGGTAGTAGGTGTGCGGCTTTATTTCTGAGTTCTATATTCTGTTCAACTGGTCTGTTTTTATACCAGTACCATGCTGTTCTTGGTTAATGTAGCCTTGCAGTGTAATTTGAAGTATGATAATGGGTGCTTTCATCTTTGTTCTCTTTGCTTAGGATTGCCTTGGCTATTCAGGCTCTATTTTTGGTTCCATATATATTTTAGAATAACTTTTTCTAGTTCTATGAAAAACAATGTTGGTAGTTTGACACGAATAGCCTTGAATCATCTGTAGATTGCTTTGGGTAGTATTGACATTTTGATAATATTGGTTCTTTCAATTCATGGGTATGGAATGTTTCTTTTTATTTGTTTGTGTCATCTATAATTCATGTAAGCAGTATTTTGTAATTCTTCTTGCAGAGATTTTTCACCTCTTTGGTTAGACGTATTCCTAGGTACTTGTAAGTATGCGTGTGTATGTATGGCTATTGTAAATGAAATTGCGTTCTTAATTAGGTTCTCAGCTTAAGCATTATTGGTGTATAGGCATTCAACTGATTTTTGTACATTGATTTTGTATCTTGAAACTTTACTGAAGTTGTTTAACATTTCCAGGAGCCTTTTGGTGGAGTCTTTAGGATTTTCTTGGTATAGAATCAGATTGTCCATGAAGAGAGATTGTCTGAGTTTTTCTTTTTCTATTTTGATGCCTTTTATTTCTCTCTTTTACCTGGTTTCTCTGGCTATCACTTCTAGTACTATCTTGAACAAGAGGAGTGAGTGTGGGCATCCTTGTCTTATTCTGATTGTCAAGCGAGTGATTCCAGCCTTTGAGCATTTAGTATAATGTTGGCTGTTGTCATAGGTGGCTATTATGATTTTGAGGTATGTTCTTTCAATTTCTAGTTTCTTGTGAGTTTTTATCATGAAGGAATGTTGGATTTTTATAGGAAGGTTTTTCTTTGTCTAATAAAATGGTCATATGGTTTTTGTTTTTAATTCTGTTTATGTGGTGAATCATATTTATTGATTTGCTTATGTTGAAACAATCTTGCACCCCAGATATAGGTGACTGTTTCATCGTGGGTGGATTACTTATTGATATATTACTGTATTTGGTTAGCTAGTATTTTGTATTTCTACCTAATTAGTTGTAATGTCACCTTTGTTGTTTCTGATTGTGCTTATTTGGCTCTTCTCTCTTTTTCCTTTGTTAATTTATTAATAGCTAGTGGTCTATCAATATTGTTTGTCCCTTTAAATAATCAAATTTTGGTTTTGTTGATTTTTTTTTTTGTATGAACTTTTGGGTCTCAATTTCATTCAATTCCACTCTGATTTTAATTATTTCTTTTCTTCTGCTAGCTTTGGGCTTAGTTTGTTCTTGTTTTTCTGGTTCCTATGGATGTGTTGTAAGGTTATTAATTTAAGATTTTTCTAGCATTTAGAGGTAGGTGTTTAGCACTACAAACTTTCCTCTTAACACTGTTTTTGCTGCATTACAGACATTTTGGTATGTTCTGTCTGTTTTCATTTATTTCAAAAGAATTTTTTTTTATTTCTGCTGTCAGTAGAGTGTTCAAATTTCTCATTATTATTGTGTAGCTGTCTAATCTATTCATAAGTCTAGAAGTATTTCTCTTATATATCTGGTTGCTCCAATGTTGGGTGTGTATGTATTTATAATAGTTAAGTCTTGCTGGATTGAGCCCTTTATCATTATGTAGTGCTCTCTGTTGTCATTTTTTATTGTTGTTGGTTTAACATCTGCTTTATTTGATATAATAATAGTGACCCTGGTCTTTTTTTGTTTCCATTTGCATGATAGATAGTTTTCCAACCCTTTACTTTAAGCCTATGGATGTCATGTCTCGTGACATGGGTTTCCTGAAGACAGCAAATGAATGGATTTTTTTTTTATCCAGCTTGCCACTCTGTGCATTTTAAGTGGGGCTTTTAAACATTCAAGGTAAATATTGATATGTGAGGTTTTGATCCTATGATAAAGTTGTTAGCTGGTTGCTTGTAGTTTATCTTTTCTCTAGTTAAGAAAGTTCTCTTTTTATTCGTAGTTCACTAAGAGTTTTTATTGTAAATGATTACCAAGTTCATTGAATGCTTTTACTGATTTCATTTTAATATTTTTTTTCTATTTGGTAAAGTAATATGATTGAATAAATGTATAAATTTTCTAATATTAATCATTCCTGGAACAATCTCATATTGGTCATAATGCATTTTTAAAAATTCATTGTTGAATGCATTTTTAACATTTTATCTTAAAGTTTTACATGTTCGTGAGTTCTTTTTTTAAATCATATATTCTTATTGCCTAGTATTGGTTTTAAGATTATATAATCTTTGACAATAATCAAACAAGTTGAAAATGACTTCCTCCTTTGAAAGATATTGTAAGGTTAGAATTATTTGTTTCTTAAATATTTTATATACCTTACCTATAAAATCATTTGGTCTATTGTTGTGTTTGTGAGAAGATATTAAAATATTGTTTCAATATTTAAATATCATCAATGTTTAAAAGGATCATTCGGATTTTGTACCTCTTACTAAGTCAGGGCTAGTAAACTATTTTTCTGAGGATAGGATTCATGTAAGTACTTTTTCAATTTATCAGAAATTTTTATTTAATACCTTGCCTCTTATATCTATCAATCATTGTTAAAATAATGGTTATGTCCCCTTCTTTTCTTAACCTTGTTCTCTATGCCTTCTCTCTCTTTTCTTCTCTTTTTCACACACACAAACACACACATAAACATGCATAAACATCCTTTTGTCTCCATTATTAAATCCCTACTTTATTAGTTTTTTTCTTCTATTCTTTTACCATTTTTTTAAGCTAGTTAATTTTACCCATTTTCATTTTGAATATAAAGATTTTGAAACTACAATTGGCCATCAGGTATCACTTTACTGCAAGATGAAGGTTTTAATATATGAGATTTCACTAGTTGCTTAGATTTAAATATTTTCTAATGTCCATTATGATTTTTTATTTATGCGTAACTTAGAATGTTATTTTATTTAAATTTCTGAATATATGGGATTTTTTATGGTATATGCATGTTTGTGAGAGTATGTACATGTGTACATATTTATGTTTCATTTTTTTACATTGACACTAACTTAATTTTATTTTGGTTAGTAAATTTAGCAAAGTAATATTCATTCTGTTAAATTTATTGAGAAATGTTTTTGACATAGAAAATGGTCAATTATTTATAAGAGAAAAAAAGTGTTGTAGCAGTATTTCACTAATCAAGTTTGCTACATGTGTTATCTAAGTCCTCTATAGTCTCTATCAATTCCTGAGAAATATACTAAAATTTCTCACTATGATGTGGATTTGTCATTTTTTTTTGCAGTACTATTTATTATTTCACTTTACATAATTAGAAACTGTATGGTTTGGTGCTTATATGCATAAATTTTAATATTTTGAATCTGTTTTCTCAATAAAGAAAATGTCTCTTTTTATAACCTTATTATCAATGTTGTCTGACATTTTGACAGCAATTAAGCTATAAGGCTGTAAATATTTTTCTGTTATATTTTTCCATTAATCTGTGGATACATTTGTGCTTTAGGTTTTGTCTTGTAAATAGTGTATAGGTAGAGTTTTTAAAGATGCATTTTATACATTTTAAATTATTAATGCAAAGAGAAATCTTTTTACATTGGTTATGAAGTAGTTGTATTTATATTTATTTTATTGTTTTCCATTTATACCAATTTTCTATATTTTTATTTTTTTTCTTCTTTCTTTTAGAGTGAGGTCATTTTTTTAGGTTAATAAGTAGAAGTCATTCAGCCTTCTATCAGAGGTTACCTGAGAAATTATAACAGTCATACTTATGTTAACAAAGTATAAAGTTAATCAGTATATTCACCTCTCTGAGGGGGAAAAAAATCCCTGAAGCATATTAATGAACTTTAATTCTGATCTCAACCCTTTTGATTTATCATATTTTGTTGGACAGGATGTAGACATCAATATGCATGTGGTTTTGAACCTCACAAAGATCTCTGTGGATAATTTTCCTTCTGGTTCATCCAATGACAGTTGTTTCTCTTTGAGTTCTTGTCTTAACACAGATGATGTGTTTATCCTCATGGGACTAAATTCTGGCCTTTTTCTTTTTCTCTAGCTCAAAAGATTCCTTAAAAATCAGGGTTTAAGTCCCCAGTAAATGGCAGAAGTTTTTAGTGAAGAACTGTCTATAATGATCTCATTTACCCTTTTAATTTTCACTTTTTCATACTCTCAGCCTCTGAATCTTTTTCTGATCTTTTGTAGGCACATTTTAAAAAACTCAGTGTTGGAGGTTTTGTGTACTGACTGAGGCATCTGTGGCCACCTAGTCTGTGACAGTGCCAAAGATTTATGTCCTTGGCCTTTTATATTTCATGTGAAATATATTATCATTCTATCCAATTCTAAAATAAAATAAAATAGAATTAAACAAAATAAAATAAATTAACTCTCTGGATTACAATTGATGATCAATTAATATATTACTAGCTTTGGTAATGTGACAAATTTATAAGACTGTTTCTCCAGTTTTTTGTTTCATGTCTGGAATTGAGAGGCATTGGCAACTGATTGAATATCAAGCTCCTAAAATATATAGATTGATAAGCACTTTAATGAATTTACCTACATTAAATCCCTGAACTCTAATGCTTTTTCTTGCTAGAAAATACAGAGCCTTCACAAATAAACATAAAAAAACTAAATTAGACTTTCAATCATTGTGCAGATAATTAAATGTTGGAATCCTTGGTCTTTCTCCTCACGTTTATTAAACTGCTGGGCTCCATCACTATCAGCTTGTGGGCCTCCCTGGAGAGCCTTGGTGCCTTTGCTCTTGAACAATTTCACCAGGGAAATATCCCTTGGAACTTTCTTGCTTTGGTCTCCTTGAGTTAGAAACCATGCCAAGCTCTCTTCCCCAAGTAGTATCTCTCTATAGTAGCGTAAGATTAAAAGGTGTCATTTTAGCCATATTTGAATTTTAGTCCCATTTCTGTCCTTTTAAGCCATGTGACCACAAATAGTTATTCCCTCCATGCATATGTTTTCTTTTCTTTAAGATGAGGAACTTAAATCTTAGTCTTTCCCCATCTGGTCTTCTAGGAGTCTGCAAGGTTAGAAAAATTGTGGCTGCTGTGTTGATTGACACCTAATTTTGTTTTAATCTAGGAGCAAGAGAGGTAGGACAGCCATGAGTCAGCAAAGGGAAGTCATCCAATTCATAATATATAGGATGATTTTCCTGGATTCTCTCCTTGGTGGATGAAAAACATAGAACAGTGAAGAAAGAAGTTCCAGACTCTTACACATTTGTGGAGGACTTCCAGACTCCAGATTGTAAGAATTCATCTCGTCACAAGATATATGTCTCATGAGCCTGGGGGAAAAAATAAAATAAATATATAATGTTACCTCTCATATTGTAGCAGATAATAACATTCCTGCCCAAACACTTTGAGATAGGCATTCTTTCCACTATTTTGCAGATGAGAAAAAACAAGGCTCAGAAAAGCTAATCACCTTCAACTTAATGAAATGGCTAGCACATAGCACTGTCAGGGTGGGGATAATGTGTCACCAATCCCTACAGTCATTTTGTTTCTATCACCTTTCACTGCATATGGACTTGAGTTCTGGTCCAGCATCTATCACTGAATGGTATTGAGTGTCAGGGAGGACCAGACATCCTTCCTGTCCTCAGTTCTCTCCAAAATCAAAGATGTACGAGGGTGTTATTTCTTCAAATGTCACTTTTTTTTTTTTTTGAGATGGAGTTCGCTCTTGTTATCTAGGCTATAGTGCAATGGCACAATCTCAGCTCACTGCAACCTCCACCTCCTGGGTTCAAGTGATTCTTCTGCCTCAGCCTCCCAAGTAGCTGGGATTACAGTGGTTAAACTAAATAATAGATGGACAAACTCTTTGAAAAGTTTGAATGCATAATAATAAAGCTCATACCTTGGAACATGTGTCTTGCAATCATGGTACTACCATGGTGTGAACATTAAGAACACACATTCTGAATTAGATCCTGGATCACTCACCTATTTCCTCACCTGCAAAACAAGGATAATAAGTGCAAGCACATGATAAGGTTGTGGTCAGGATTAAAAGAGTCAATACATGTAAACACTTGGAACTAGACCTAGCATGTAGTAAATGTTCATTAACACTAGTTGTTATGAGTACCACTCTGTGTCTGGCTGTAGACAGTATTTTAATAGAACTGTATGCCTGTCTCCTCACATACAAAACTATTTACACATGTTCATGAGCACTTGACTCTTCCAAAAACTTCATGCATTCCCTGGCAGAGATAAATGGTCCATAAACCTTCCTTTTGTCCTCTTCTCTTCCTGTGTAAATACACTTATTTATTGCAGCTTTCAACACATAGTAATCAAGTGCCTACCTACTGTGTGCAGAAATTTCAGATGATATCTTGGGAAAGTGAGGAGAAGGGAGTCAAATGGGAGGAGTGAGGAAGAAGACAATTTTCCCAAATAGGAGATGGGCATCTTTCCACTAAACAACGTACCTTAGGGTGAGGGCAGGAAAGTGTGTAGCAAATGAGTTTTGTTCTTGGCAGAAGCAAAGCCCCCAGGGGATTCTTCCACGAAGCCTTTCTTTTCCTTTTATTGGAGTTCCATGCTGGAGCTATAAACCCTCCAAATGAGTTGAGATCATTAGGGAAGCTTGACTGATCACTGGTGAAAAAAAATAACAGTTAAAACCAGAAGCCTTGGAGCGGAAATCTTGGGGAGGTGAGCGGGAGAGGAGAAGGGAACATGGATGGCTCTTACTGCTTTATAACAAATACTAATAATGGCAGAGAATTGAGTACTAATTAAAAGTTTCTAAAAAGAGAGATTGAATTAGATAGAGAAAGGAATTCATCCATAGTATTTTGCCTGCCTGGAATCAGGAAAAACTGTGGCTTATGGAGGGGAGTGAAGGACAAGGAGAGTGGCATCTGGGTTCAAGGACTGGTCTTGGGTAACATGAGTGACATGAATGACCTTGGCAAGCATCTTCATCTCTTTAAGCGTTAGTCTTCTCATCTATGAAATGGTGCCTAACTTTCTCTCTCATTTGGTTTAGTAAGTAATAAATGTGAACTTGATTACACTACATAACACAAACAAGACACTGTCTTTCCTCCAAAGGGAGGCATTGCTTAAGAATTGTTATAAATGACCCCTAAGTCCTTTGCAACTTCATAATTTTATATTCACACTAAAAAATGGTTTCTGAACTGATGTTTCAAACAGATAATGGAACTGAGAATTTAAATGATATTCTTGAAGGACTTGCCTCCAAATATCCCTACCACCGATATGTAATAATCTTTGATTTTTTCCCCATTAGACATTCATTTCTTTGATGTAGTCCTTCATGCCTTCATATTTCTCTAATGAAAGTGCTAGTGGATGGTAAAGTCATCACCTGCTACTAACCATGAGCACCACATTAACTGGTAAGTGCTTTCCTTAGGAGATAGTTGTATGTAAGAAAACAAAATAATTGACAAACTGGAAGTTTTTAACAGCTGGTATAATACAGGTCTGCGTGGGGAGAGAATTGGCAATGGAATCCACCTGAAAAATGTGACTGGTTGCAAAGCATCATAAGCAGAAAAAACAAAAGACTATTGAATAACTACTATATGTTCACTTTAGATGTGTTGCTCACTTAATGTGCATAAAAATAAAAGAGAAAAATATCTTACAGACAGAAAAATTCAAATGCAGAGAAAACACATAACTCATCCCAAATCAAAATGATAATTAAAAGGCAGAGGTAGGAATTGACTTCAGAGACCTGTTCTTTGCATTTTACCATGCTGACTTCTCTCCTTCTTTCCCTGCTCCCTGGCCCCAAGAGAACAAGAATAGATTATTGATCACAGCCCTAAAAATGAATCTGGAAACAGATAATTCATGGAATCACATGATTGTTCCAATTTGTGTTTTCAAAGCTGCTTCATTTATTTGGAAATCCATACTTAACACCTTTCATCTCCTATCTCACTTTAAACTCCCTAATAACATTATTTAGCAGGTGCCTCTTGGTCACGAGGTTTTCTGAGGCAGCAGGAAGAACTTGTTTTGTGAGTCAAAAATCACCTGCCGGGCACCATGCCTCACTCCTGTCATCCCAGCACTTTGGGAGGCTGAGGTGGGTGAATCACGAGGTCAGGAGTTCAAAACCAGCCTTGCCGACACAGTGAAAACCCCGTCTCTACTAAAAATAAAAAAATTAGCTGGGCGTGGTGATGGGTGCCTGTAATCCCAGCTACTTGGGAGGCTGAGCCAGGAGAATCAATTGAAACTGGAAGGCAGAGGTTGCAGTGAGCTGAGATCACATTACTGCACTCCAGCCTGGGTGACAAGAGCGAAACTATGTCTTAAAAAATATCGCCTTGCTATGCAGCCATAAAAAAGAACAAGATCATGTCTTTTGCGGGACCATGGATGGAGCTGGAGGCCTTTATCCTTAGCCAACTAATGCAAGAACAGGAAACGAAATACTGTATGTTCTCACTTGTAAGTGGGAGCTAAATGGTGAGAAGGGAACAAAGAAGAAACAACAGACACAGTGGTTTACTTAAGAGTGGAGGGTGGGAGGAGAAACAGAAGCAGAGAAATAACCAATGGGTGCTAAGCTTAATATACTCTGTACAGCAACCTCCCATGACATGAGTCTACCTATGTAACAAACCTTCACACGTGTCTCTGAACTTAAAGTAAAATTTAAAAAAAAATCATCATTATTAGTATTTGTTTTCACAAACTTCAAAAAAAAAAAAAAAAGAAAGAATTATTTTACCACTATTTAGAAAGGAAGATCCTGTCCGGGCATGGTGCTTCATGCCTATAATCCCAACATTCTGGGAGGCCAAAGCAGGTGGATCATTTGAGGTCAGTTCAAGATCAGCCTGGCCAATATGTTGAAACCTTGTCTATACTAAAATTACAAAAATTAGCTGGGCATGGTGGGGCACACCTGTAGTCACACCTACTCAGGTGGCTGAGGCAGGAGAGTTGCTTGAATCCAGGAGGCGGAAGTTGTATTGAGATTGTGCCACTGCACTTTAGCCTGAGTGACAGTGTGAGACTCCATCAAAATTAAATTTAATTTAAATTAAGAAGAAGATGCTGGGGCCCCTTACCTCAGAGATTCTGATTCAGTGGTTATAGATGGTCTTAAATCTGGAATTAAAAAAAAAAAGACCAACATACACCTGTTTACCCCATCACAGGCAATTCTGACATCGTTTATTCAGGGAGCATTCTTGGAACACAAAAGAGCCTGAGGCAGGTGTTTGATGAAACTTGAGTTTAAGTCCTGAGTCCTGCCATTCGCTATTTCTGCGAACTTAATATATTCCTTCAAACTGCCTCTGAGATGCAGTGGCGTCATCTGTAAAACAATTGGGAAAAATATCTGCCTCATAATTAGACTTGAAAACAAAACTCTCCTCATCAAGAGTAAGTGATTTGTAGTCATGGAAGCAGAAACACAGAGAGGTGCAGAAGTGGAAGAATGCTGGGGACAGGCTGCTGAGGTTCAGATTGTGGTTGAAATGTTTCCTAGCTATCAATTTGAAGTGAATTCTTTAACCTCTCTCTGCTGTAGTTTTCTCATCTGCAAAATGATAATGTCATGGTACTAATGTAAACACTATGGTACAAAATGAGAATATCACAGTACTGTTTTCACTACATCATTGTGAATATTAAATATGATGATTCCTACAATCAGCTTGAAACCTCAACTGGCACTGACATTTATTATCACGATTTAATAAACAACAGTTTTCTAAGGACAGAGAACTCTTCTGGTTCTCCATGCTTGGAGCCTAGTGTTTTGGGAAAAGCAGTTGGTAGCAAGCACTGTTAATTTTTTTTTTAAGGATCAGTGCTGGGAGTCTGGGAGAGGTGGCCCACTGGGAGATGGTCCACCATCTAGATGATGTCAGTGTTCCTGAAATCAAACACACCCCTGGTACAGCATTCTCCAGAAATGTGTCCTCTCTTCTGAAACTGAAGTATATTCCAAGTGGAATTTAATCCATATGCTTCTAATTTAGTCCTTTACTCTTTAATAATCCAAATATTATTGGATAAAACTATTTGATGTCCAAAAAGAAATAAGAGAGAATCACAACATGATTTCTTAAAAAACTCTTTCCTGCCAGAGAAGAAACTACAAGTTGGTAAACAAACATGTCAACCAAAATGAAGTGACAGATATTGCTGTTTTAATTTATTTCCCCTATCCTAGAGTCTAAATGTGTATTTCGATCATTTTCAATCTGTTCTTCTTTTTCTGTTCATTAGCCTATATTTTTCTTTTTATTTCAACAACACTTTGAAGGTAGGGAGACTGTGCTCTGCAATTGTGCAGCAAAGGAAAAACGATTCTCAAGTTTGTTTCTGCATATTGACATAGGAAGAATACTGGGAGGAGTTCTGGTGTTCACAGGCAGATAATTGCATATTTCAAAGATTTAAATTACAGATCTTATCTTTCTGTTTTCATTAGGAACTTTTTGCAGAAATGTGGCACAAAAGGGTCCCTTGATTGATGGATATATACAATCACCTGCACACGTAAAATTTCCCTCTATTTTGAGTTAGTGGTGAGTCAGATTGACAACTACCTCTATAATACAAGGCAGAAAGAGGTGAGGATATAAGAGAGGGACATATATTACACAGAAATGCAGAGAAGGAAGGGATTCGTTTTAGTGGGTTTTTAAATTAAATGTTTTAAGCAAAAGACAAATGTGAGAAGTTTTATATAGAATGGGTAGAATTTTTATGCACTAAATCTGGGTGGGCCATGGATTTGGCAGAATAACCAGACTAAAGATCCAGAGACAACATATAGTAGAAAATATTTAGGATGTAATTTATTATTCTGTTGATTCAGGACAAACTTTTTGAAAGAAATTTCTGGATTAAAATCAAGTTTTAAGTCATATAAAAGTCACCCAGGAAATAGGATGTGTGTCTTAAGTCCTGTCTCCAGTGACTCCAGCCAAGAGGGTCCTCCGAATTCCAAATTTAGCTTGATCACCTCCAGTGATGGGAAACTACCTGATTTAATAGTTCAGAACATGTTTGAAAATCTGTGATTAATATTTGGAAAAAACTTTCACTTCCAGCTGATACTTTTTCTAAACCACTGGGTTACACAAAACAAACACAAGTGATCTTTTCTATTTTTTTTTTTTTTTTTTTTTTTTGAGATAGAGTCTCATTCTGTCACCAGGCTTCAGTGCAGTGGCACGATCTCGGCTCTCTGCAACTTCCACCTCCTAGGTTCAAACGATTTCTCTGCCTCAGCCTCCTGAGTAGCTGGGACTACACACGTATGCCACTACACCCAGCTAATTTTTTGTATTTTAGTAAAGACGGGGTTTCACCATATTGGCTAGGATGGTCTCGATCTCCTGATCTTGTGATTCATCTGCCTTGGCCTCCCAAAGTGCTGGCATTACAGGTGTCAGCCACCACACCCAGCCACAAAGGGTCTTTTCTTAAAATGCTAAAAATATTTAAAGAAAATAAAATATACTTGTTCATCATCAACTCATTGATTTTATGTTCCAGGGTCTGACCTAATCACTGGAAGCGTGATAGTGATCAAACAGCTTCCAACCCTACTCTCATACAACATGTGGGGCCTACAGAAACAATGACAATGCATAGTGATGGATGAATGGTGAGGGAAGTCTCATGCACTGAGGAGTTACATCACAGAGGCATGTATTCCTAATTTGGGGAAGGTGACATCATCATGGTCTCCAGAATCATGCTGTCTCTTCTTTGGACTATTTTCTTCAATACTTTTTTTTAATTTTTTTTATCTTTTATTTTTTTATTTCTTCTTTTTTTTTTTTGAAAGAAAGAAAAAGAGAGAAAAGAAGAAATAAAGTCTTCAATGCTTTTCTTCACCATCTTGCTCCCTCTTCTGTGATCACACTCTCTAATCTGTCTTCTCTTCCTAAAATTTGGAAATGGTGCTGTGACTCACAACTGAATAGGAAGCATTTTTCATCTGCCTCTTTTCACATGCTAAGTTTCTATATACGAACTTGCATTTTGCAGCAAACATTCATGTTGAGTGGCCACCTTACATTATTCCAATATTTCATTCTTACTATCAACTAAAACCCCCAAATATTACCTAGGCATAGACAAGCACACAACACACACACACACACAAAGACACACATGTGCATGCACATATTTGTAATTATGTACATTCTTAGTAGTTCATTGTAGCTTCTATTTCCAGGCATTTTCTTTTATATTATTACATTTTCTCACTTTAGACACAGGTCATTTTTCCAGGCTGTTCAAATCACTTTGAATTCTGCTTCTGTCATCCAACATATTCCTACCATTATGTCACCTACATATTTGATGATCATGAGTTCTCACTCTTCATTCAAGACATTGATAGACATGTTGAACAGGGAAGGACAAAAGACAGAGTCTGCAGGTGATAGCCAGCCCCTGTCCTCAAGGTTGGTATTGATCCATTAATTAGCACTCCTGGGGATCATCTTTCAACTGGTTACAAAACAGTCTGTCATACCTCCATCAAGTCCCCATTCGTTACTCTTTTCTACAAAGACATCTGGGAAGACTTTGTGAAATGGCTCATGGAAAGCTAGATATGCTTTCCATAAGGAAGTATTGACTTCCTTTCCCTAATCTACCATCCTAGACTATAACTCTCCTAGAGAGAAACGAGGTCAGACTGATTTAACTTACTCTTCTAGAGCTCAAAGTGAAAGTGGTACTCTTTTTGTATGATTAGAGCTTCAGAACTGGGGAGTCGTAAAGGATTGTCCAGCCTCATCATTCCACAAGTGAGTCTCAATTTTAAAATAACTTTGCTTATGGTCACACAGATAGTCAGAGCTTGAAATAGTTATATTCCTCTCTTCACATTTAGGAAGAGTGGAATTAACATTAGAAAAGCATTTCTCAAAATTTATTCTGCAGAATATTACTCCCAGGCTTTAAATGATAAAGGTTTCTGTGTTCAAACGCGTTTGAAAAACCCAGTACATTGTCATGTTAGTGACTATATGATCATTTAATAAATATTTACTAATTGTTTCCTATGTATCAGACACATGCTAGGCATGGAGGAATGATGATAAATAAAACAGAGTTTTTACCTCCTTTAGATTTTCTTTCAGACGGAGAGAAACACACATCAAATCTCTAACTACCCAAATGGAAATATCACTATAAATTGTGACTTGCTCTGAAGGAAATCTGTAGGGTTTTCTAAGAGATGAGAGGAGTGAGCAAAAAGTCCTACCGGAGAATATAAAATTTAATTATGTAAGAAAACACAAAGGAAATATCTTGGCATATTCACAACATGAAAGAATGTGAAACGGTTGTCTGCCATAGTTTTGAGAGGAACACAAAACAGGTAAAGAGGTTTTTGTTGGCAATGTTAGAAAAAAAATACATACACATAAATATAAGATTGATTGATTGATATGCTTTGAGAAGAAGAGTGTGCTAAACTCATTGCCATTTTTAAAATATTATACTTGATGCTTTGTAGAGACAGTGTAGTTGAAGGTAAGAGTGCAAACACGGGGACTGGTTAGGAAATATTGGCGAAGATTTGGAGAGAGAAGATGGCCTCAAAAAATCGACCTATTGTAAAAAAATAAAAATTGTGCAAATCACTAACCTCTTTATGATTTTTTTTCAACATTTTCCCTGCTCACTTGGCCGCAAAACTGTTAAGTAATATCTATTTTACTGAAGCATATTCATAAAGGCTGCTTTAGGATCTGTCTTGCTAAAATCACATTCTAGGCTCTTCTCCAGTGATAACAGAGCCTGCCATTTGCTTGATTTCTGCTTTGGAGAGTTTCATTAGTTTGTTTTCTTTTCCTGGTAGGTGAATCATTTGTTTATGATGGTCACCCTAGTGCTGCCTGGTTTACTTTCATTCAAATTGCCATGTGTCAGGGTTAAAGAAATACAAGCCCACATAGTAACCCCAATATATAACCATGTTTACTTTTTATGTATATATACATATAATCCCAATATATAACCATGTGTATCCTTTTATTCCTCACCTCCCTCTGCTCACTCTCAACACACAATGTCATCTGTTTTCAGAATAGAATTCTAATTGCTCATTAATATTTAGGAAAACTAACTCCTACATCAAAATTACCTTTCAGACTAATTAGCAAGCAATGATTAACAGATTCGGGTACATTTCCATAGGCTGATGTAATCTTATTTTTAAATATGGAATGAAGAATAAGAGGACCACAAGGTGCTACCAATGAGTCAATAATAAAATAATAATAAAATTCAGTATAGATAGCATTATTTCCATTCATCAGCTCTTCCAATCATCACAGTATGACAGGGTTCCTCACACTTTAATGTGCACATGGGTCATCTTAGGACTTGGTTGAATGAAGATGTTGGTGCAGTAGGTCTGGATAGAGCCTGACCTTTTGCACTTCTAGCAAGCTCTTGAGTGATGCTTCCAGACCTTGGACCACATCAATGAGCCTCAGGGTCACTTATGGAGTGTGCTTAGCCTGGGCATGGATCAGGCAGGAAATGCCCAGATTTGAAGTCTTAAAGAGCAACTGTCAATCAGTGAGGACTGGAAGCTAAAATTCTGGGTTCCCCATTCCTTAGAGGATAAATTCTTAGTTCTACAGATTGTGTTCAGTAGTAAAATCCCCCAGTGGCACACAGAGAAGACTGGCCTAGTAATTCAACTTTGGTGATTTTCTTTGCTTCTTCATCTCTCATGACTCCTTCACAGAGATTCCTAGGATCATGCCTCAATAAATTACTTGCACTTATAGCTTCATTTTAGTTTCTGCTTGTGGGAGAATAAGTTAAAGTATAACAATCAAACCAATAGGGGAATGGAAATGTGAGTACCCCAATTGGCTTAGATGGGTGGTACAAAAAGCATGGACCAGGGAACAGCAGTACAGCATCACCTAGGAACCAGTTAGAAATGCATATTCTAGGGTTCTTCCACCAGCCAATAGGTTCAGAATCTCTGGGGCTGAAGTCCAGAAATCTGTGTTGTAACAAGAGAGTAGAAGTTGTGCAAAGCCTCAGAATTAGAAAATGGGAGCAACAGAGACAATGCTCCTTTCCTGTTTTCTTTCACCCTGTGATCTCTGAGGAACCTTGGGCGAACAGAGAAAAAATGCCAGTGAGGACTAGGTTTCCCTTGCTACAAGTCTTAGCATGTGTTCCTTCAGTATCAATAAATCCCACAAAAATGCAGACAGATAAAGCATTCTGACATTTATATCCAGCATGAAATACATGAGAATAATAAGAGGAGAGGATAATAGTGCATCATGAAGCTTTTATTAATGTTAGACTAACTCTGCAGGGGAAATGGTTCATTTTATTGCTTTAATGTCAGGCTTTCGCTTTTCCTCCAATGGGCATAGCACTGGGATTGCCCCTGATTTTCAATCAGCAGATGAGAAAGGACATTGTAGCTCAGGGGTGGGTGTCAAGAAGGGCTGCATGGGACATGGGAATATCTAGGAACATATACAACACGGACCTCCCTAGGAGCTCATGATTTACTTGAAGAAACAACACAAATAGAGAATTCAGATTGAACATTTTTTAAGTGATCAAGATGTTCCAGAAGCTATATGGTGTCGATTTAGACATATCATTTCATTTAAAAATACACACAAGCTAATAAGCTAGATAAAGCAGAGGATAATCAGTTACTAAATTTGTGTTCAGTATGGATTTTGAGAAGTAAAAGAACATCAAGAATTATAGATCTATTATTAACTTGCTGTGTGATCTTCATTAACTTACTTCCCTTTGTATAACTTTGTTTCTTCATCTGTAAAATGAAGTCATTGAGCACATCCAGAATTGTATCCTACAGAAAGTTCCTCTTTAGCATATTAATACATGTGCCACATTGAAAACAAAAACAAAACAGTGTGGGGAAAGAAGACAAAAATATTTTAGAAAATCCACGTTCGACAAAATTAAGTAGGTTTCTTTCCTGAAGGACCTCTCAGAACTTTGAAGATGCTTCTTTATTTTGTGAATCTATACGAGCAAAGTCTTTTTTGTAGCATTTCTCAAAATGGTTTTACTACAAAAGCTATTATTGTGTGGCACTAAGTAACATCCCTTAGAATGCTATCCCAGACCCAGTGTGGAAAATGCTGGAAATCACGTCCGAAAACTCTTTCAGCGCTATGGTTCTTACACATCACATTCAAGTCAGTTCATTTAGATAATTTTTAAAGGATGGTTCACCTCTAATTCAATGAACACCAAGAGCATTTGCAGTGGAGGTAACAGCATATAGAAAACCTCTGGGGTAATGTTTCCCTTCACCAAGACTATAGAAAAGTAATATACTTTACATTTGTCTAGTAAATTTACAACGTGTTTTCAAATGCATTCACTAATTTAAATGCCCTGCAACCCACATTTAACTTTTTTCTTTTTCTTTTTCTTTTCAGTGAGAAAACTGAAGCTTGTAATGGTGGCATCTGACTTTCTCAGTGTCGCCTTCCCTGTGCCCTCCTCCCCGATCCTTTCACTTCATAGGAAGCACTCATTTGCTTGTTAAGATTTTGGTGAGTGTGCTGGGTTTGTTGTTGTTGTTTGTTTGTTTGTTTGTTTCATTTCCCCTGAGCATCCTGATATATTATCTAGAGTCCAGCCCTGGCTGTCAAGGGTCTAGTCACAAGCAGGGAGGCCACTCGAATGGAAAACTGGGCTACTCTTCAGCACATATCACCTTGGGTTTGGCCCTGGGTGTGAGTTAATTAAAAGCATGTTTATAGAGAAATCAAAACTCAGCCTGGTACAGAGGGTGCTCTGAAGGTAGCAGTCTCATGAGAAAAGCAGGAAGGTTAGAGCTAAGAAACCAGCTGGCTGGGCTCAGTCCCAGCTTCTGCATCCTCTTACTGGGTGATGTTAAGCCAGCCACACCTCTCATTTCAGTCTTTTTGTCTCTTTGGATTAAAAAAAAAAAAAGAGCTTTCTAAGGATTCTTTCAGCTCTCACATACATTTATTTTTTACTGTGAATTGACCAAGTCAACCTTAGCCATCAATGAGGTGACTAATGTCACATCAGATAGCCCTCATGGCCATTATTTGAATAGGGGCACTTGAAACCTTCCCAACCCCTTCTCCTGCCACCAAAGATGAAAGTGTCATTTCTGACCTCAGCGCTGACCTTCGCCTTGAACTTTGCAGTTTCTTTCTTATTTCCATTTCCAGCTGGATCTTTGCCCCCTGGCGAGACCAGACTTTTCTCAAAGAGTATAAACTTCTCTGAATGATATTTGAAAATAAAGTATAATTGATTTCACAGCTCCTTGAACTTCTATCAGGAATTGATTTCCCCCCTCTTTTGTTTTACACACTAGAAAGTGATTTGAGTGATGACAGATAGAAACTCCAACGCATAAATGCTCTTTGTCCTTTCTTCCTTTCTCTCTCTTCAGGACTGTTACTGAGAAAAGAGGTTGTGGAGGGACATGTATTTGTCAAATATCCTTACACATGTATTTGTATTTGTAATTGCCTGTGTTTATATGAGTTCTTGAATCTGCATGCATTGGTACGTGAGCTTTTGTTTCTCCATGTCTATGTGTTTATGTTTACCCAAATATGTAGAAAATGCATGCATTTATGCATATGTGCATTCTGTATGTGTCCATCCAAATGCAAGTTTGCATCTGTGTGTTTATAAGCATCTACATTCACCTATGAGTGCTTTGTATACATGTATGCCAGTTCATGTGCCTGTGATTTGTGCCTAAATCAGCCTATATATGAACAGGCAGTTTTCTTCCTAGATGTTTGCACAAGTACATGTTTATCCATACACGTAAGCATATGTGTGTGCCTGTTACTAAGTATCTAAGTAGTTAGACTGATATTCTAAAGCACACCTATCCTTGCCATTCCCTCTGCTCCCCAAGGACTGAATAAACAAAACTCAACTTCTCTTGGCTGCACTGGACAGATCCTGCTGATTTGGACAGTTACGATGAACCATGGCATGCACTCCTCTGCCAGCCTAGTACTAGCTGTCACTTCCTCGGGCAGAACAAAGTCACCCAACTGGACTGTGTCCTAATTATCTGGCAAGAGAAAGAGGTGTGGCAGCTGCCTCTGATAGACCTGGTAACCCCTCTCTCTGCAGCAGCCTGGGGTTACGTTTGGCTCCCTAGAAGCCACCCTTAGAGCTATTTTGAGTGGCACACGGGCTGTGTTAACATGGTGCTGATTGAAACGTTGGTGTGGCAGAAGCTGTTGGTGCCAGAAAGGTGCAGCACACCTTTTTTTTCTATCCCTTGCCTGCCTAGATTTGTGTGAGCGGCAGATCTGTGTTTCCTGTCAGTCAACCCGTCTGCTCTGAGCTGGCAACACTGCCAAAGTGGTCAGTTGTGACAGTGATGGTTGGTAGGGGAGAAATTGGGCTCATGTTCAAATAGACCTTTGGCTTCCTTTAGCAGGAAGAAGGAGCTCCCACGTGGGGACTTATGCCATTACCCAGGAAAATAGATGCGGATACTCCTATCACTTGAAGGTAGAATAAGATGTCCCCACTGATGCTGAGGATAAAGTGGGTTTTCATAGTCTGGGGAGTGGGGGTGAGGAAATATAAAAATTAAAACCATACTAGTTTAGTAGTATGGAGACCTAGGCTCAAGTACCCATTCTTCTACTAGAGGGCTACAAGCTTATACAAGTGATTTTAGAGGAATCTCAGGAAATGTTTGGATTTATTTTCAAAATAAGGATAGGTTTGCCCCATTTGGTATAATGGGAAGAATTCTAGTTTCAGTTCCTGAAAGAAAATTTAGTTCAATAGGAAGACTATGTTAGGATATTGCTTTGCCAACCGCAAAAGTTACAGTCCAAGATCAACAAAACCCTCTCTGAAAAAATTAAAGTTCAGCCTTTTCTTGCTTTCTAGGTTTCTGTTTTACTATTCACTGAATACCCCCACTTGGGTATTTTAAAGTTATTACCCATTCAAGATATCCAGAAGCAACCTCATCCATGTCTTCTACAAATTGCCATGGCAATCACATGCAAATTGTTACCTACTTGCTCCAAAGAGTTACCTTTCACTTTTTCATCTTTCACCCATTCCCAATCCATCAACGAATCCTACAACCTCAGTTTGTAAATATCACTTTAGTGTATCTCCACCACCAAAACCCCGGTCCAGCCTGACAAACATCTTCTCTTGCTTATATTTTTCAATGACCTCCTAAATGGTCTCCCTGACTCTACTTCTGCCCCTTTCAAATCCCTTCTCCAGACTGAAGCCAGAGTGGCCATTTAAAACTATAACTGGGCTAGGCACAGTGGCTCCCACCTGTAATCTCAGCACTTTGAGGGGCTGAGGAGGGTGGATCACAAGGTCAGGTGATCAAGACCATCCTAGCCAACATGGTGAAACCCCATCTCTACAAAAACAAACAAAACAAAAAAAAAACAAAAAAAAATTAGCTGGCTGTTTGTAGTCCCAGCTACTCGAGTGGCTGAGGCAAGAGAATCCCTTGAATCTGGGAGGCAGAGGTTGCAGTGAGCTGAGATCATGGTACTGCACTCCAGCCTGGTGACACAGCAAGATTCCTTCTCAAACAAAAAACAAAAACAAAAAACTGCAACTTTGTTCATGTTTTGCCTTCATGTCTTTTCATTATCCTGAAAATAATGTACAGATCTATTAGGATGGCCTATGAGGATCTCTGTAATGAGATCTATGTCCACAGACATGTTTTCACATTCTGCTCCTTCTGGTGTATTCTAACCATTATCGGTGTATTTTATGCTCTAGAATAAGTCCTACTTCCTCTCACCTCTCAGCCTCTCTCATGCTAGCCCTCCAGCTGAAACACAGTTTTCTATTCTGTTCATCTGACCAACTCTTACACATCTGTTCAGCTTAAATATAATTCCTCTGAGATGACTTTTATGTAGCCCAATGCAGATGAAAGTCTCTTGACAAATCATCCCATAGCAAATTCTACTTCCCTTCCATAAAACTCATCACATCCTACTAGAGTTAATTTCTTAATTGACAGTCATCCTTATTAGAATTCCAGCTGTTTCAGGGAAGAAAGTAGGTGTGAAATATTCACCTCTGTATCATTATTGCCTTGTAAAGTACTTAGCACATGAAAAATGCCCCATAAATGTTTGCAAAATAAACAAATAAATATCAACTAATAATGCTTTAAATGAAATTATGTTAAATTGCTGTATATGAGGGACTTATAAATACAATGCAGACCTTGAATGTTAGTTTCTGAGAGTAGGGAGAGTTTTTAACACCAGTGTGCCCCCCTTTACCCTAAGAAAAATGATTGGTACAGGGGGGTAATCCATTAATAATTCATAAATTGTCATAATTTAAAATAAATAGTTATTTCATATTATACTATGTCCTTAGGTGTAATACAGTGTTTCTCAGCTTTGCCTACCTAAATATCCCTAACCTCAAGGAAGTGTGTGTATGTACCCTTAGAGCACCTGGAAATGTAAGCCAAAATGGCATGCTGTAAGAAAGAAATATTTTTCAAGTCTTGAGTTAAAGCTCAAAATCCATGCAAATTCCCTATTTTATACCACAGCATGTCCATGTTTGTTTTAATATCAAAATAAAGTTTTAAATTACTTGCTATAAGCAGAACTAATAATTGAGAAATATGTGCCACACGTATCATCTGGTTTTGCACTTTCTGGCACATAGCCAATAAGCTTCTTCTACTTTGAGAGTGAATGAAACCCCTGTGGCTAACTCAAAAGCCATGGTGTTGCCAGAGATACACTGTGAGGCTGGTGATCTGCCAAATATCAAAAACTCATTTGAGGATGCAGTTCTAGGGATTTCATTCCAGAATTCTATACATGGGAGGTCTCCTATACACTAATCCAGGCTTTAACCCAGACAGGAATAATTTTTCACTGCTATCTCACAGCTATTTGAGTCCATCTCTTGCTCCTCCTACAATTACTCTCTCACTGCTATCCATTCTTTTACCCAGGACCCTCCCTTCTGCCCTTTTTGTATCTGCCAGATGTTAATTGCACACACGACTCATGCCCTTCCATTTTCTCATGCATAGAATGCAAAGCTTTTGAGGCCTTTTGCATTTATTCCCTATCCTCACATACTCTCACTATTGAATACCATCTGCAAATTTAATTAGCTGGCAATTTATTCTCTTTGCCTAATCATTGGTGAAGTTGAACAACTTGATGAAAAGGGAAAAGAAGAAACATTCTCACATACTGTGTACAGAATTCAAAATTTCCACCTTTAAATTTTTTTTCTTACCTCTTCAGCTTACTATAAGAGAAGACTCAGGTGATGTAAGTCCAAGCCAATCAGAAATCAGAGATATAAAAACATGATGGGATACATTGGGAATTTTTAAAGTAGTTCTAGAAAAAGAAAAACTAAGGAGCTTATCTAGAACAACACAGTTGTTTGTGGCACAAAGCTGTTCAATTCATTTCGAAATATTGTTTCCCTTCTAAATACTAGGTAAGCAATTTTCAAAATGATCTAGCCATTTCTGTGGCATCTGTTTACATTGTATCGTCATTCTTTGGGAGCTGTCCCTGAAGAATCTAGATTTCTACTTTAATTGCATGGCCTCAAAATCACTTTTCTTTCACTGATTTCAGATTTTTTTTTCTCTCATAATCAGCAAGGCAATTAGTTAACCTGGTCCTCTTTCCAGCTGTGACTCCTGGGAAATTTCTTCTGACCTTAGGGAAATAATCCAGTCCGTGGCATCAGAGAGAAGGTTATCCTTATCTCATTTTCATATATTTCTCCAGATGGTTTGAAACAAGGATGGTCACACAACACACTGGCCAGTGTCAAATCCTTCCTTGATGAATTCTGCTGAGTTTCAGGCTCTTAGAGAAAACAGCATTCATCAAGAAATCCAGTGAATTTTTGCATTTAGTGCCATCTCTCCTATCATCACTTATTTTCACTTTAAAGTGTTATTCTAAAGTTGAAGAGGATGTATATGGATTATGCTACTAAAACATACAGTGCTACAAGGCAGTGGAAAGACTGCTGACAGTGACATGGGAACAAGTGGGCTCTTCTATTAATTAACTGTGTGATTTTTGCTCATAATTCCCCTCTCTGTGCCTTCTTTTCTTAAATGAAATAATATCATTTATATATTTAGCCCAACAAAACCTTGAACTAGGTAAGGACAAAGGCTCCATTTACTGATTTTTGTATAAAAAGAACCTACTATAATACTTGTAATCAGATAGTGTTTATCAGTTAGAATTCATAGCATCATTATGAAGCTGGCTTTAGAAAATGCGTAAAATTATTATACGAATGCAGATTATGAGTAATCATCATCACCATTATTATTAATTACTATAGTTGTGGGAATGACCTTAACTGAGATGACTATAGAATATCTAAAAAGTTTCAATTCAGTAAATATTTCTAAAATATGGGCCAACTTTCTTTTATATTAGTTTATTTCAGTTAGTCTAAAATGAATCTCTAGTTCTAGTTAAGTATGTAACAAAAACTCAGCGTTGTGGTTAAAAATGTTTATAAGTTTTGTACAGGAGTGCAGATGATTGTTGCTATGTCCAGAATTGTGGCCCTACATAAACATTTCATCACCCAAAGATAATCAGATGAGTGCCAGTAATGGAAGCAAAAAAATATTTTATAAACTTCTTATTCTACCAAGACTCACTGTGTGGTCATCAGAATTCTGAAATGGTCCTCGAGATTTCCCTCCTGTGGTTTGCACACCTTGTATAATTCCCTCCCTCCCCATATGTGGTTAGGACTTTTGATTATGATAAGATGTTTTCGTAATTATGTTAGCTTATATGGCAAAGGTAAAGGGATATTTCAGATGCAAGGAATGTCCTTAAAGTTGAGAATAAGTTAATCAATAGAGAAATTAGTCTGAGCTGGCCTTCCATAATCAGTTGAGCCCTTTAAAAAATGTTCCTTTATTTGTGTTACACATAATCCTATTATACTCTTTTAGTTAGTTTAAAATGGACAATACATTATTGCTGACTGTAGTAATAATTTACTGCAGCAATACTAATTTATCACACATTTTAAACTAACTAAAAGAGTACAATTGGATTGTGTGTAACACAAAGAAAGGATAAATGCTTGAGGTGATGGATTCCCCATTACCCTGATGGGATTATTATACATTGTATGTCTGTATCAACACATCTCATCTACCTCACAAATGTAATACCTATAATTTATCCCCCAATTTTTTTAAAATGAAAAAAAAAGTTGTCTAGAAATTAGAGAGTCAAAGTGGCATAGATCCTTTTTCTGGCCTTGAAGTAGTGAAGTATCACATGTGGAGATAGTCACATGTCAGGGAATCCTGGGCAGCCTCCAGGAGCTGAGGGCCTCAGTCCTACAACCACAAGCAACTGAATTCTGCCAACAACCAGCAAACATTGAAGAGGACCCAGAGATTCAGATGAGGTCACAGCCCTGACTACATTTTAGCCTGACAGACCATGAGCAGAGGAGCAGCTAACCCATACTCAGACTCCTGGCTGACAGAAGCCATGGGATAATAAATGTGTGTTGTTTTAAGTTACTAAGTTTCTGTAATTTGTTACATAGCAATAGAAAACTCATACTCATACACTTTGTGTATTAGTCAGGCTTCTCTAGACAGACAGGACTAATAGGATGGATGTATATATGAAAGAAAGTTTATTAAGGAGTATTGACTCTCACAATCACAAGGTGAAGTCCCACAATAAGCCATCTGCAAGCTGAGGAGCAAGGAAGCCAGTCTGAGTCCCAAAACCTCAGAAGAAGGGAAGCTAACAGTGCAGCCTTCAGTGAGTGGCCAAAGGCTTGAGAGACCCTGGCAGAACACTGGTGTACACCCAAGAGTGCAAAAGCTGAAGAACTTGGAGTCTGATGTTTGAGCACAGAAAGCATCCAGCATGGGAGAAAGATGGAGGCTAGAAACTTAACCAGTCTAGTCTTCCCAGGTTCCTTTGCCTGCTCTTATCTTAGCTGCACTGGCAGCTGATTAGATGGTTCCCACCCAGATTGAGGGTGGGTCTGCCTCCCCTAATCCAATGACTCCAGTGTTAATTTTCTTTGGCAATATACTCATAGACACATCCAGGAACAATACTTTGCATCCTTCAATCCAATCAAGTTGACACTCAATATTAACCATCACACTTTGGATAATTGTTACTCTAAATTTTTCACTATTAAAAAGAATCCAGAATACAACCTTTTAAAGAGTTTCTCAATACCTGAGAATGAGCCCCATGTAGAATTTACTCATTATTTGGATTCTTCAAGATTTTGCTTAAATCCCTTTGTCCCAGATCAACTTAACATATACTAAATTAAGTTTTTCATTTGCCTCCTGCTTATTCTAATTCCCAGTCAACTTTACTACATATGGTTCATCTCTTGGTTAATAGTCTTACCAGCTACCCAGTACTCAAGACTAGAAGCCTCAGAGTCATTATCTGTTCTTTCCTCTTGATTGATTCTCTAATCAGATCAATTGCCATCTAGTCTAAGAGATTTCCCTTAGCTCTGGCCTCTCATATCCTTCCCTAATATTCATCTAGACAATTACTATGGGCTTCACATACAACTGTCACTTCCATTTGGTCCATTTTTTCATTGCCATAGAATGGTCTTTATAAAGAGAAAGCCTCTTTCTCTACTCATCTACTGAAACATGCCTGAGGGCTTCCCACATGGCATGCTGTGTTCTTTACAATCTGGCTCCAGCCTTCTCTCCTTTCTCAACATGTTCCCTATATTTCTTTTATACTTAACTTTCCATGAGTGTTTTGGATTGCATCATTCCCCTTCTCCAAAGAAAAAAGGAAGATATGTTAAAATTCTAACCCCTGATACCTGTAAACGTGACCTGGTTTGGCAATAGGGTCTTTGTAGGTGTAACTAAGCTGAGAGTATTAGCTTGAGCCCTAATCCAATAGAATTGATGTCATTATAAAATTATAAAATTACAGGCTCATGCCTGTAATCTCAGCACTTTGGGAGGCTGAGGCAGGCAGATCACAAGGTCAGGAGTTTGAGACCAACCTGACCAACATGGTGAAGCCCTGTCTCTACTAAAAATACAAAAATTAGGTGAGTGTGGTGGTGTGTACCCTTAATCTCAGCTACTCAGGAGGCTGAGACAGGTGAATCCCTTGAACCCAGAAGGTGGTGGTTGCAGTGAGCCAAGATCGTATCACTGCACTCCAGCCTGGGTGACAGAGCAATAGTCCATCTCAAAAAAAAAAAAAAAAAGGAATATTTGGGTATAGACATACATACAGAGGAGAAATATTGTTGATCACATCTAGTGTTCAGGTTTAAACCACATCTATATGCTGACCATTCTCAATTGTGTATTAATAGACTTGGCCTTCTTCCTGAAATTAAGCTTTCTATATTTCTCCTTATTCTCCTTATTATTGTTATAATAATAACAATTTTGCTTGCAGAGGAGAATCAGATGTGAAGACAGAGACAAATAGGGAGAAGACAACCAAGTGAAGGAGACAAAGATTGGGGTGATGCTGACGCGAACCAACGAACATTTGGGGCGAACAGAAGCTGTAAGGGGCAAGGAAAGACCCTTTCCTAGGAGGTTTACAAGGGAGTGAAGCCCTGTCAACATCTTGACTTTAGACTTTTAGCCCCCAGAACTGTGACAATAAATTTCATTTCCTTTAAGACACCAGTTTGTGCTGCTTTGTTATGGCAGTTCCATGAAACTAATGCAATGGATATGCCCACCCTTTTCACTGATTCATGACTTTGAACAAGCCACTTTTTTTACATGAAGTGGAAATTTCTCTAAATGTGTTTCAGGACCCAGCAAGTAAGCCACACTCTTAGTAAATCCTTCTAGGAGAGCCTCAGACCAAGTTTTATTCTAGTCTCCTGATTCTCTTACAACAAATTACCTGATCTCTGTTCTCAGGCTTCTCATATTGAGTTGTTTGGTTACGATTTTATAGGCAGTGTCCTCTACTGATGGAAAACTTCTCAAGGGCAGCGATTACAGCATATAGTTCTTCAGTGTATACTTGTTGAATTAAAAAAACAAACAAAAATCAAAATAAATAAAGCCTTTGCCAGCCTCATGCATCTGGTCAGACCTAAGTTTGAAAATATTCTTTAAAAACTATATAAAGTCAGATTTCTATTCTCAATTTATAGATGAGATTCAATAAATGTTGGTCCATATAGTACTTTTGTTCCCATGAGATTAACAAGCCTTGGAAGCCAGAGACTGGGTATCAAGTCTCACCTAGATTTCATTATTCCACATGACTTTGGGGAGCTGTGTAATATTTTGATGCTGGTGTGGCTGATCAGCTGATGGCAGTTATAAAGGGAATTAAAAAATTTAAAAAAATTAAAAATGCTTGAGATAAAATATGTGAAAATATTCTCATGAGTAAGTCCTGCATTTATCACCATTTCTTTGATGTGGTGAATGAATTATATATAAGCATTATAATGATGTAATATCTCACAGTCCTTGATGGCTTGTGGAATTGAATGGTCTGGCTGGGTGCAGTTTATGGAAGAAAAAGAGGAAAAAGAATGAACTCAAAGTCATTTGGCATGCTGTTCAGGATTTCCATCAGCTGCAGTTTCCTTGTATTACTGAAATTGTTTAAATTCAATATATTATAAAAACCATATATTCACTTGGACATTGAAGAAATACCTAATGAGAAATAAATCCATTTTTTAAAACATAGGTATTTATTTTCTTCTTTTTTTCCCCCTTGACAAGGTTCCAATCTTTCTCTTTCTCTGTTTCTCTTTTTCCAATGTTTCAACCTTTACGAATCACTCAATCCAATTGAGTACCATTTTCCAACTTGCAGATTGGTGATCAGGGAGCTATAAACTTATGTAAAATATGCCATCTGTATGTTGACATGGGAAAATATGATCATCTATTCTGTTGCCCTGCTGAAGGTAGATCGAGTTAATGCTTTCTTTTCTTATATAAATGACTTCATGGACCATGAAGCTGAAGTGGAAGAATGAAAGTGAACATAGCTTGTCCAACATCAGTCTTCTGAGCATAAGCCCAGTATGCAGTAGACATTTAAGAAATATTGAATGAATTATGGTTTTCTTCTTTCACATATCCCCTGGTACATAAAGAAGGGTGTGCTAAGGAAAACTTTACTTTGGGTCATTATGACCATCAAGACTTAATAACGATAATAATAATTGTAATGATAAACAATAATCACTATAATAATAAAATAGGAGGCTGACGTGGGCGGATCACGAGGTCAAGAGATCGAGACCATCCTGGCTAACATCGTGAAACCCCGTCTCTACCAAAAAATACAAAAATTAGCTGGGTGTGGTGGCGTGCACCTGTAGTCCCAGCTACTAGGGAGGCTGAGGCAGGAGAATTGCTTGAACCCAGGAGGCGGAGATTGCAGTGAGCTGAGATAACGCCACTGTACCCCAGAGTGGTGCCTGGCGACAGAGCAAGACTCTGTCTCAAAATAATAATAATAATAAAATAATAATTGTAACAAAATAATAGCTAACAATTACCAAACACTTATAATTTATAGTTCTTTTAAATGTATAAAACTAATTTTGTAATTCTAAATGTGATCTGAGAGTAGGCTCTTTTTGTCTAATTTGCTGGACTCTTGCATTGAACACACAGACACTTTCCATCCTCCAGATAAAACAAAAGCATGTCTTATTGTCATCTCCCACCATGTCATTGGTGAGAAACAGGAAGACTTTTGTCCAGACGAGAATAGGGTTAATTCATTCCATTCTTAGTGTGCTGATGCTAATGAAGAAAGCAGATACTTTCCATCTTCCTAGAGAGCTTACGACTTGTCAATACATTTTGAGCAAGTTGTGGTCAGTTGGTTAGCAGTGTTATAGCCATTCCAGCAAGTAGAACAGAAAGAGAGCAGACATGTGTGCTAGTCATATTAGACTAGATCAGGCTACAGGAACCAATGACCCCAAAGGTTCAGTGTTCTGAAACAACAAAGTTTATTTTTTTACTCACAGCATATGATCATCATAAATTTGTTTTTGAGACTGGGTCTTGCTCTGTTACCCAGGCTGGAGTGCAGTGGCATGATCATAGCTCACTGCAGCCTCAATCTCTTGGGCTCAAGTGATCATTCCCCCTCAGCCTCCTGAGTAGCTGAAACTACTGACACACATCACCTCAACTTGCTAATGTTTTTATTTTTTTTTGTAGAAACAAGATTTTGCCACGTTTCCCAGGCCAATCTCAAACCCCTGGGCTTAAACAAACCACCTGCCTTGGCCTCCCAATGTGCTGGGATTACAGGCATGAGCCACCACATCAGCAACATTACGCATTTGTGGAGGATTTCTGTTTTGTTTTTAACCATGGCTAATGAAGTTACCACTACCGAGAACATTGCCAACAGCAGCACAAAGAAGAAAGAGATCATCACACAACAAATTTTAATGCTTCTGCTTTGAATGGATACATGCCACTTCTGCTGATAATTCACTTGACAAAGCAAGACAAAGAGCTGTATCTAATTTCAAGACAGAGAAGAGAGGTGGTCCTCTTGGGTGCTTGAAGGAGCATTTCTTCAGAATTGTTGGTGAGTCACACTGATGTCTGCCATCATTGAGACATCATGCTATTAATGAAAGGGGGCAAGTGAGAGCTCTATAGTCATGATCTCGGATTGTTCTGCCACTATTCTGCTGTGCCCATTCTAATAAGGCATTTACTGACACAGCTCCAGCAAAACCACTCTTAACAAGGTCAGCAGCAACTTCTGAATTGCTAAATCCAGTAGCCACTGCCAGTACTCATTTTAGCTGACCTATGAGCATTACATGAAAAGCTCTATTTCTCCCACCGCTTTATGTACATTAATACAGGTGAGCACAGTCTTCTGTTTTTTTTTTCTTTCCTACCACTAGCTGGTTGTTATCAGTCCTTTTTGTGAGTTCTTCCTTATCTTCCTGACCTCTTAGTCTCTACAGCAATACCAATGGATTTCTTCTCTTTTCTATCTAAACTCACACACTTTTTGATGACATCTAGTATTCAGGTTGTAGATCCCAACTATTTGCTAAACATTCCTTGGCATTCTTCCTGAAATTAAGCTTCCTATAATTACCTGTATATTTGATATCTGTAATATACAGGGTCTAAACCAAAATTCTTGATTTTTCCATTGCCGACAAATGTTCTTATTTCAATCTTTCAACAAACTTTGTTGTCTTTACCTTCAAAATACACCCAGACTTCATTATGCCACATACACTGGTAGCGACCTAGCTCAGGCCTCCACATTTGCACTGTTGCACCCTAATTGATTTATCTTTTCTATCCTTGATTAAGTAACTCCTTTCAGTCTATCCTATCACATCAACCAGAGTTAATGTGCAGAACTATATAGTGGTTTTCCATCTCAGTCTTTATAATTCCAAAGACAATGGCCCTAAAGTCCCACACAGTCTGGCCTTCAATTATCTCTCTGACTTTATTTCTTAATTTTCTCTCTACGCACTCAACTCCAATCATAGCAGCTTCTAACTGTTCAGATTCAAGACATAGACTTGGTTCAGAGCCTTTAAACATTTTGTTTTCTCTTCTTGGAATGTCCATTTCTGCATATATGCACAGTTCTCTTCCCAACTTTTTGTTCAGATGCTTTGTTCTTAATGTCGCCTTGAATGAGCACTTTACTGAAACGTTTAAACCCTCCTTTCTGCCCTCTATAATCTACATGCTTCTTTCTGTTTTTTTACTTTTTTCTCTGTAATTTATTACCATTCCAGTAATATATAATTTAATTATTAATGTGTTATTGCCAGTCTCCCTACTAGAATTTAAGAGTGCTGTTTTTTGTTGACTTGTGAATCTCCAATACTTAGAAAAATGATTAAAACCAAGTTGACTGTCAATAAACTTTTTTGAATTGGATGAATGATAAATGAATGAATAAACAAAGAAGTAAATGAGGTTAATTTGATGTGGTTTGGGCTCCTAGCAAGAATGACCTGGATTAAAGGACTAGTCTGACCATGTACAAATAATTCATCAATCTTCTTAAGTATCTTCACTAAAAACCAATTTCCCTATCATTATTCAAGCATAGCATATGCAGTGAAATTCAAACTACTCTATGTTAGCAAAATCATATCATATTGTATCTAATGTCTACAGGTATTTAGGAAACAGTTTAGTGACAACAGGAAGATCCCTCCTCTTAAGGTACTATTTTATTTGAGGATTCAGACCACAGAAAAAACAAAATCTCCTAATGACCACTAACACAATCTAGGTTTTTGTCATGCCCAATTTTTCCTCAAATAACCCCAAATGTAGAGTTCTAGAAAACTTTTTGTTAAATCTCTTCTTATGTTTCCCCTAAAAGTCCTCACTACTATTTGCTATCCAGTTAAAGTTTGTTTTCTCTGTTTGAGGGTAAACATTGAGATAAGATGAGCAAAGTTACCAATTAAGAGGAAGGCAGAAAGATCTGCATATTCTGTCGAAAACACACACACACGTTAAAAAAAAAAAAAAAGAAAAGAACATGTAATACTTACCATATTCATATGAAAACACTATTCCTAGAAAATATCAGCTTACTTCCTGATAATGTGGCTATTAGAGAATAGAGAGATACTTACATTATAAAACTGCTGCCACTGATGGGATAAGTTGGAATTTTTAGGGATCCCACAACTAACATTCAGTTCTTATTTTCCTGAGTATGGTTATCATCAGTCAGACAACAAAATGTCAGTGTTATTAGTGATAAAGTTGTATTAAAATAGATAACCTCATCAGCAACCACAGCTGGGTTTTTCTGAGAGCTTATCCTTTAAAATGTTTACCAGCCCCTGAGAGATTCAAGGTCTTATCCATCACTCAATCTCCTATAAGCTTAGGACGCAAATGACTAAGGATTCTATGCATTGACACTCTGAAAGAGCTGCAAGAAGGTCCTGGGATAATCATGGTGAATTCCTTCTCTTAATCCTGTCAATTGGAGAATTTACTTTTTCCTTGATAATGAGAAAGAAGTGGCATCAACAGAAATCAGAAACATTTCCAACTTTTGTTCCCAAAAAAGAAAATTTTGTCTTATTTATGGGAATGTAAATATAGATGATCTTTTTTTTTTTCCTAGCAAAGACAATTAAACTTAGCTCTTACCAAAGCTCACAATTTGTTACCTACAGGAGAGATAATAAGATAGGAGAGAAAATTTCTCAACTAACAAGTACTTGTTCAAATGCAACAGAACACTTTGTGACTGACGACTTAATACTTAAAAAAGGTATGTATGAATGGTGGGGATAACTGCAACACTTGGATTTTTAATAAAAAAGAAATGTTAGCAAAGAGTTGAAACCACGTAAGCAGAGAAGCTAAAGTTGGTTTGATATCCAGAGGCTTTCAGATAGCTTGCAGTGGAGAATTAAGTGTAATTACAAAATATTTTGTCAGTCAGTATCTGTCATTTGGTACCCTAAAAAGTATGCTTTCTTGTTTATTATAAAGAATAAAAATTAAACCCAGTTTAAGTAGACACTTCCATCTTAATTCATGCAAATTCATGCAAGACGTACATTTAGATATTATCCCATGTAACATGCCAGAAGATTGAAGCTGAGATTTGCCGATCTACTGAAGGACTCAGAGTTGTCTAACAGCAGATCTAAGACTCAAATCATCAAACTTGACTCCAATCTTCTAACTACTTTTTTCACATATCTTTATTGCTCAAAACTTTCCTATTAATATTTAAATGTATAGGATGATATGTGTGGCAAATGTACAAATGTCCTTTGCAAGCACAGCAATGGAAAAGGGCATAGAATGTTTTAATTTCACACGTAATGAGTTGAAAGCAGTCAATGATTTCATTACGCTGAGTCATTAAAGGCAATAAGTACAGTTGCCCCTCAGTATCCATGAGAAGTTGGTTTTAGTATCCACTCCCCCTGTACCACCTCACACCCTTAAAGATGCCAGAATTGACTGGATGTTCAAATCCCTTGCAGAAAATGGAATAGTTTGCGTATAACTTACACACATCCTTCAGTATGCTTAGAATCATCTCTAGATTATTTATAACACATAAAATAATGTACATGCTATGTAAATAGCTGTTATGCTGTTTTTTATTTAAATTACTTTTTGCAGTTTCTTTTTTTTTTTAATGTTTTCAGTGATTGAATCTATGGATATGCATAGATATGGAGGGTGGACTGTATATGATAAATTCCTTGAGGATGGGGACTGAATTCACCCTGCCTAACAGAGCACTACTTGGATAGGAGGCCTCTAATAAGTACTTCTTAAAGGAATAACTGATAAATCTGTTTTGGATACAATTGTGGTTTGTGATGGTGTGTGACATGTGAAGTTTTGTAAGATGGTTGCTTTAATATCTTCATTAAAAGATAGTCACCTTTTAGAAGAATCTCTCTCTTTATTCAACTCTAATTTCTCCCTATGATGGAGGGCTTGATTAAAACATGTGGACAAGTTTGAAAACCTAGTATTGCTTACTTTTTTTGCCACTGAAATCCACCATTTATTTATTGCTTCCTATTCCAATGTTGTTCCCATTTTGGAATGAATGGTGAAAAAAAAAAACATCTGCTAGGTAAGTTTTGCTGTGAATTAGTACATGGGTAAAGGCACTTGGCCTAAAAAAAAAATCAGATGGTATTATTTATGACTGACTCTTAAAGGATTGATGGAGAGATGCAGAGATAGTAAAAAGACTATTCATATTAGTGGCAGCATCAAGAATCCTATGGTGGTGAGGACTCAGTGGCAAATAGTTATATCCAGAGGCCTGCCACTGGCTGTACCATGAGTTGTCAGTGTGTACAGACAAGTAGCTTCCTAGCCTCTCTTGGTTCCTGCATATTTTCAGAACCTGATTGATTAGTCTACTGTTGATTTTGTAAGTTACCCAATATCTTCCCAACAAATTGTGTTTCTCATCAGAGTGTCTATTCTCTTTCTGTTGGTTGCAACGAAAACCATGACTGATACCCAGAGTGGTCCCAGGGAGTGGGATATAGTCAGTGGTTCCCAAGAAGAAAAAAGGTGAGAAATAGGATAATCGCTACTAGCAAGAAACATAGCATGTGATCTCAACTTTGAGTTCTCATCATGAACTTGGGTTTTTGTCTACGTCTGTTTGGTTTTATTTCTTTTTATTTTTTTTTTTTTTTTGGAAAAGAGAGAAAAGAAAGAGTGAAAGAAAGAAAAAAAAGAATGTAAAAAAAAAAGAATGTAAGAGAGAAAGAGGGAGAGAGAATGGGATTCTTGTTCTATTGCCCAGGCTAGAATGCAGTCTAAAAATGGGTATTAAAAACCTCTTTCATGCCAATAATTGTGCTTAACAATGGAGACAGGACGGAATAAGGGATGAAAATAAGAAACAAGCAGCCAACCAATATTTTATTTCAACCTGTGAAATGCTATGCAATTGCTGAGGAGTGATTTACTTCCAATCATGTGGTCACTCCTAAAATAGGTATAATGTGATACTGAGAAAAATGTATGTTCTGTGGACTTGGGGTGGAGAGTTCTGTAAATATTTGTTAAGTTTACTTGTTCCAGGTCTGAGTTCAAGTCCTGGATATCCTTGTTAATTTTCTATCTCGTTGATCTGTCTAATATTGACAGTATAATGTTAAAGTCTCCCACTATTATT
>CAUYLG010023532.1:0-14817 GCA_963573385.1 Cacajao melanocephalus | reverse complement strand
GACATGGATGAATCTGGAAACCATCATTCTCAGCAAACTGACACAAGAACAGAAAACCAAACACCACATGTTCTCACTCATAAGTGGGTGTTGAACAATGAGAACACATGGACACAGGGAGGGGAACATCACACACTGGGGCCTATTGGGGGGTGGGGGAGCTAGGAGAGAAATAGCAGGGGATGGGGGAACTGGGGAGGGATAACATTAGGAGAAATACCTAATGTAGATGAGGGGGGGATGGATGCAGCAAACCACCATGGCATGTGTATACCTATGTAACAATCCTGCACAATCTGCACATGTACCCCAGAACTTAAAATATAATAAAAATAAATAAATAGAAGAAAAATTAGTTGTAGAAATAAAAAAATTATTTATTTATTTTACGCTATCATTCTGCATTTCTCTTTTTTTCTCTTTTTTACACCAGACACCCTGAATGGTAATTTTTAAAGATTTCAATTGTTTATAATATATTTTCATCTTTCCTTGTTAGCAAATCAAAATACAACTAATTTTTGTAGATGGACTTTTTATCTAGTGACTATGCTAAACTCATTTATTTGTTCTAGAAGTTTTAGTGGTTTTCCTTTTGTAGTGTCTTTTGGATTTTACATGTAGACAATTACATCATTTGCAAATAGTGGCAGTTTTATTTTTCCTTTTCATCTCTATGCTTTTTATTTATTTTTCTTTCCTTGTTTAACTAGCACGTACAGTGTTAAATAGTAGTGATTAGAATGGGCATCCTTGCTTTGTTATTTCCTTAAAATATATTTTTGGAATTTATTTTTTGAGTTAGAGATTTGTCCAAATCTATGGAAGAAGTATTCTTTCACCATAAAGTATGATGCTAACTCTAGTGGGTTTTTTTGGTGGTAGATGATCTTCATCAAATTGAGGTAGTTTTCTTCTATTCCTATTTGCTGAAGGGTTTAAAAAATCATGATTGGTCGAATTTTGAAGAAGAATATTTCTATATTTTATTAGTTTTTGGTCACTGCGTAATAAATTACCACACTCTTAGCAGCTTAAGAAAATACTTATTAGTTCACCATTCTGTAGGTCAAAAGTCTGCCACATTGCAGCTGGGTTCTCCGCTCAGAATCTTAAAAGACTGAAATCAAATTGTTAGCCAGTTCACTTTTATCTGAAAGTTCTTAGGGAAAGTTTATTTCCAAGCTCTTTCTTGTTGCTGGCAGATTTCAGTTCCTTATGGTGGTAGGACTGAGATCCCTATTTTCTTGCTGTCTAGTGGCTAGGGGTTGCTTTCAGCTCCTGGAGGCCGCTCTCACATCCTTTCCATGTGCCCTTGTCTATCTTCAAGCCAGCAATGAAGTGTCAAATCCTCTTATGCTTTGAATCTCTGATTTATTTGCCCAGCCAGAGAAAATACTCTGCTTTTAAAGGACTCCTGTGATTAGATCAGGCCCATTTGAATAATCTTTTATTAGTCAACTCTGCTATATAACAACCTAAACATGGGAGTAAAAGCCATCAAATTCACTATTTGGGGGAATTTACCAACTTGTACATTTGTGGTGGTGGTACTAGAAATCTTTGGAGCCATCCTCTGCCTACCACATACATCTACTGAGATGAATATACATGTATATATTTTATCATTAATCTGCTGATATGGTGAATAACATTGATTGATTTTCAAATGACGAATGACTGTCATTATCAGGATAAACCGCAACTGGTCATGATGCATTACCCATTTTTATACTGTTAAATTTTATTTGCTTATATTTTGTTGAGAATTTAAGTCTTTATGAAGAATATTAGCTTGTTTTATTATGCTTTTGTAATTCTTATGTCTAGTTTTAGTATCAGGGTAGTTCTGGCCGTGTAAGTTGAAGGTGTAGTTTCCATCTTACTGAGCCAGAAAAGACAGGGAGGGAGCAGTCTTGGTTCAAATTCCACAGACTTGACTTTTTTCCAAATTAAAAAAAAATGTTTATTGAAGCTTGTTCTTCATTTACTGTATTCTTTTATAACCATTTTCAGAGACTTTAAATGGTAGTTTTCAATTTTTTTCACCAGTTTCACTGGGGAAATATATCTCATGGAGCTCTTCATGCTGATGTTGATCCCCTGTCCATTTCCCAACCCCCCCACCATTTTTGAAAGATCTATTTTGCTGAATATGGAATTTTAGGTAGTTTTTTCTTTCAGCACATTAAAAATATCCCTCAATTGTCTTCTGACTTACAGAGTTTCTAATGAGAAACCTGATATAATTCTTTTTTTCCTTTGTATGTAAAATGTACATATTTTCTGGCTGCTTTGAAGATTGTTCTCTTTGTTTGATTTTTAGCAGTTTGATATGTATAGGTGATTTTTGTTTGTTTTATTTTATTTTAGTATTTATTGTTCTTTGTGTTCTCTGACATTATTCAATCTGTGGTTTGGTGTCTTATTAAGTTTGGAAAATTTTCACCAATTGCCTTTCAGTTATTTTTTTTCTGCCTTATTCTCTCCCTTTTGGAATTCTAATACACATGCACACATCATTTGATATTGTTTTTTGATTCTTGGATGTTCTTCCCCCCCCACCCACTCCTTTCTTTGTATTTAAGTTGGTTAATTTCTATTAATTTATCTTCCAGTTCACTGATTTTTTCCCTGGCTATATTGTGTTTTCAGGTGAGCTTGTCAAAAGCATTATTTACCTTTGTTAGCATGTTTTTCATTCCTAGCATTTCCACTTGGTTCTTTCTAGTAGCTTTATCTTTCCTACTGAAATCCCCTGTGGAATCATGCATATTGTTCACATTTACCAAAGAAGCCTTTAATATATTTATCATAATTACCTATATTTCCTATTTGATAGTTCCAACATCTGTGTCACATCTGAGCCTGTTACTGATTCTTGCTTTATCTCTTGCCAGTATTTTTTTTCTTGTTTCTTTGTAGGACTCATACATTTCTGTTGAAAGCTAAACATCATGTATAAGACCGTAGAGGTTGATGTAAACATTTCTTATGCCTGGAAATGAGCATACCTACTTTTCCTCTAGGCATTTAATCAGTCTAGTCAGGATTTAAACTGGGTTTGGGTTTTGCTGTTGTTATAGTTACCCTCAGAGCCCCATAGGATTCTATTTCCTCTAGCTTTACCTTGTGTTTAATATTGGGCTGATATGCTAGAGGGGTTTCTTAATGTCTGCTCCACTCTCAGATTTATGTTTGAGAAAGAAAGAAAAGGGTAGTTTCTGACATTTGGAAACTTGCCTGACACTCACAGGTAGACCATATGATTCTTTTATTAGACATAAACAATATCACAGAATGCCACATTGGATAAGTTTATTCTGAAACCAAGATAAAATGAGACAAAGAAAGGTCACTTTATAATTTTTAAAGCAAGTTCCTTGTGCCACCTGCAAAGTACTGAACATCTTCGTCCCTTGGCCAAAATAAGTGGCTGCTACTTCTTTATTAATTAAAACTTTATTTCCATTCTAGTCTATAGATAAGATTTGTTGAGATAGGAAATAATAGAATTGCCCTTACTTTATGACAACATCCAACCTAGAATGAACCCACCCCTCCTTGGACTCTTTCCTGAAATCATCTAACCAAACTCCAAATCCTATAATTGTAACACCCACTTATTGAGACATCCCATGATTCCCTATGATGTGTGTTCTCCTTCCTTGCAATAAATAATAAACCAAACTTTTTCAACTACCAGTGTGTAATTGGCTGGGTAGCATTGACAGAATTAGAGATTCACAAAGATTCAGCTAAGACACTCACTGCATTGGACCAGAATGCATAATTCCATGGTATTTAAGACCTCTTCTTTCCTTATGTGCTCAATATGCCACATACTTTTGATTAGAAGATACGTTTATACTAAATTGAGCTCTGATTAGTCCACTTCACTCCAGCCTGGGCGACAGAACAAGACTCCATCCCCAAAATAAATAAATAAATAAACAAATAAGTAAATAGAGCTCTGGTATTTTGTTGGAGGTCTTCAATGTTGTGTTTATTTTGCTTTCTTAAAAATAGGCCCCTCTTTGCGATTTTGGTTTTCTGATTAGATTTGTGTTGTTTTTTGATGAAATTGTTTTCTAGCTTCTAAAGCTTTCTTGCCAAATGACTTTTCTTGTCTGCTTGTCTATTGTCTTGAATGCTGTTTTTCTACAAGACGAACCATTTTTGGGGAGTTAATGGGAAGAGACCTGATAAGTTTATCCTCAAACCAGTCTTGGGGGATGAGAAGTTCAGATTTCTTTTTAGACTGGTATTTTTTTGGACAAACTTTGCTATAATCAACATTTCAAACCTTATAAGGACTTTTTCCTCATTCTTGTTTTTGTCTTTGTGAACTGCTTTTGTTTGAGTTTCATCTGCCTGAAATCAGAAGGTTTGTCTTATCCCTGATGAGTAATGGTCTTTGACCAAGATCTAGTTATACAAGGACACATGACCACCATTCTTACAGGCATATTGAGGTTCTCATAGGATCTCTTCAATCTAAAACTGTATCTTCCCCAGAACGAACAGTTTCCTTTATTTTTTCTTGCTACAACACAAACTCCTGTGTATACCTTTCTAACTAACTGGCACAATTTCAGTTTGAAATTACAGTGGATGCTTGGGAATCTTTTGATGTAGACAAACTTGTTCATTTGAGAGGTGCCTTTGAACAAAAGAGAACTGAAATGCTGACTGTCCAATGGTTTGCTTTCTTTCATTGGTATGAAGAGGCATTTAAATGAAATTTGCACTAAAAAATTGCCTTTATAAAAGATCATCTAGCTAAAACGAATGCAAAATATAAGCAACCTAAGCCCATTTCCCTTGTGGATCAACTAAAATCCCATTCTAATTCTTCCCATCTGTGTCCCATTCTCCCGCTACCTCCTTTGCCTTCACCATCAGAACCTTGCTTAACTTTGATGGAGTACTTCTTTTTACCTCTTTCTCCTTCTAAATAAGTTGTACTACCTCTTCCTCAATGTCCCTTAAGATTGTGTCCTCAACAGAAGAAAGACCCTGGCAGTGACTGGGATGCAGGTTTTAAGCCTTGGTCACATTCAGTTGTCACTGCAATTGTTACATATCTCTCTAATTCCTAAGGGGAAATTCAATAAAGAATTCAAACTTACTGTGGGCACATACAACACAGGGCTTGTTGGCCTATACCAACAAATTCACCTTTTGGTGGGGCCAGGAAGTACAAAACCTTAGAAAAGGCCAATGGGAAAGACCCGGAAAGTGACTTCAAAAACAGGGAAATGCGTTTTTCTCAATCAGGACACCTTAAACACAGCAAATAGGCCATAACCTTTTTGAAACTATACCATAACTCTTTCCCACTAAAATAAACTAGACCTTGACAGAATAGATTCGTAAGATACACAAAAACAGACTAATAAGCATTCTTTAAAAAATTTTCAGGGTTTGCACCCAATGTTGACATTTCTAATGCCCTTTCCACTTTTTGTTGATAGATTAAAGCTGGAAATTGCAAATATGGTACATAAAAAAATTGCCTGGGAAACCATATGTCACTATGAAATTCAGCATTTGGCTAAACATTTTAAAGTGGCTCTAGATATCAAAAGAGAAAATAAAACCCTAAACTAACCTTATACATTTATAGGTAAAGCATTTAAATAGATGTTTCTCTTCGACAAAGGGCAATGAACATTTTCCCTTTAACAAAGACACTTGCTGATACTATAAATAAATGGGACACTGGCAAAGTAACTGTCCCTCTTAACTAAAAAGAAAAATTAACTACCAACCCTTTTTTTTCTAAAGAATTATTACATGAAGCTGCTCTGAGGGGGATTCCCTTAAATCATAAGGAAAACTATCTTTAATAATAGAAAAACAAAAACAAACTTTTCTCATAGATATGGGCTCTACTCTGTCCATTATAAATCCCACTACAATTACTACTCATTTCCCTTGGAGTCATAAAACTATTCTGGTGATACGGATTTCAAACAATCCTCAAACTATTCCTAATACCCCAACCTGTGACTGTAACTCTCAGCCTTCTCACTAGTCAACATGTATTTCTTCTCCCTGACACCAATCAGTAAATTTATTGAAAGAGATCTTTTATGTAAATGTATTGCCATCACATGCTCTTCAGGTGAACTATTTCTCAAAATACCTGAGTACTCTTCCATGTATGATTCTTTAATGGTATAGTTAGATATCAAGTTATCAATCCTTATAAGTTTGACCATATCCAGATTTGAGGATTTACATGAGGTTCCTTATTCTCTTTGGGCCAGCAGTTCTATGGATGTGGGAAGAATTCTACGGATTAAACCACTAATGTAGAAAAAGACTTCTTGAAATTCTTAACTAAAGTTGTTTGATACCTTCTAAACCTAGAACTAAAGAAGGATTGAGGGCCATTGTGGAAGATTTTATGAAATGATGACTTGTTATTTCTCACACTAGCCCAGGTAATATTCCAGTGTTACCTGTTAAAAAGACTCATGGGAGTAGATATTGATTTGTGTAAGACCTTAAGTCTAAAAACAAGATTGTGTCATTTTTTTGTTTCCCGGTGGTCAGTCCCAAATCTAAATATTATTTTGTCCTAAGTACTGCCTGAAGCCACCTACTTCATTGTAGCAAACTTGTGTTCTGCCTTTGTAGCATCCTGGAGTCAGATAGTCTATATTTATTTGACTTCTTATGAGAAAACCAATGATATAGCTGGATTGTTATGCTCCAGGGATTTACTGACAGCTTCTCTTATTCATCTGAAATTCCTGATTGGGACCTTAAGGATTTGAGATTTACTTATGATTCTCTCCTTATACAATGATCTTTTACTGTATTGAAATGTTGCTACTTTACTATGCTCAAAAATGGGAAAAGCTTTAAGATTGATTCTGTGTGTTTATTAAATCTCTACAATACCTCCCAATGCTGGGGTTGCCTAGCTAGTACAAACCTTTTATTCTTTTTCTTCATGAATGGTATGGACAAATACTAGAGTATTGATTATATGGAAATCATGTATAAAAATATATTTCAATGATGGTATGCTTTTCAGGCTAAGAGAAGAATGTACAAGTTTATGTGCAAAGACTGGCAGAATATTAAAGATTGCTTTTCAAGATTCTACTTTCACAAATCCTTTTCCCATTTTGTTCATGGAAAGTCTAAAAAAAACATTAAAGGTACTGACTCAGCTACATAAAAATCATAAAAGGCCATTGCTTATTTCAGTCTTTCATTAGATCTGATAGTCAAGGTTATTCAGCAGAATCCTCAATTCAGTAACACGGTATACATCTGAGACCTCTTATCTAAGAGCAATAGCAGCAGCAACAAAGCTTATGGAAGCCTCAGCTGTCTTAATTCAAAATCTCTACTAAATTTAATGGCTCTCTATACTGTAACACTCCTTTATTAATGGAAAATATGTGATAATTCTTATCTAGTTGCCTGATATCCTATGAAATATGATTTCTTTCCTTTCAAAAATCATTATTTACCACTGCAATATGCAAAATCTAGTTATGTGCTTTCCTTTATCTGAAGAAGTAAAACCTCATGCTTATTTAATCTCTGTTAGAGTTATCTGTGCCTTGTATAGATTTGTTAGAGAGTCTAGTGATTAACCCTGATCTAATGTTATTTGTGAATGGCTCCTATTTAATAACGGAAATTGGAAATTATCAATCAGATTATGCTGTCACAAACCTGAATTAACCTTTTGAATATATGCCACTCCCAGAAATCAAATCAACTCAGGTGGCTGAATTAACTGCCCTTAACAAAGCCTGTCAATTGGCAAAGAATTAAATAGAAAACTGTTTGTATTGATAGTAGATATGTATTTGTGGTAGTATACAACTTTGGAATGCTTTGGGAACAAAGAGGCTTTCTTACTTCAACAATAACTCCTGTACAGATGGATGACATTTATATGCTTTTAGAACTTTTCAATGCTTTGGAGTTACCTAAGAAAATAGCTATAATAAAAGTGGAAGGTCACTCAAAGCACAAAGACCCAGAATCTCAAGGCAGTGCTTTATCTGGCCGCTATGGTAAGAAAGGCAGAATTAACCAAGATAATTTCTCCTAAAACAATTTTTAATTAGAGGAATTAAAAAGGCTGTCATTAACTATGAAAGGCAAGCCCCTAATTTGAAAAAAGGAATGAGAAAAATTATGCTCCTCATTGCATAAAGACAATATTTGGTGCTCTCAACATAGCTGACTGTTAATGCCCAAAATTTGTAGAGTTCAGCATGTTTTATTATATTAGCTATAACACCGAAGATAAACCAACATAGGTGAAGTAATTTTACAGATATTGCCTAGGTTATTTCCAAAACAAGTCCTACCCGTCAATGACACAATTCTGGCAAGACTCTGAAGATGAGACGTGGACAGGAATCAAAGCCTTGGGGGCCCTTTGAACACTTCCAAATTGACTTTATACAAATACCTATGAGTGGATTATGAATAGGTTCCAGTTATTGTCTGTTTATTCTTTAGATGTGTGGAAACTTTTCCTTACCTGAGAATTATGGCTCTAAAATGGGACAAAAACATTGCTTGATTTTGTTTTTCCAGTTTGGGAAATTCCCAAGTATTTCCCAAGTATTTCTCTTTACTGTTATTAAGTAACTATAAAGTTATTAAATAACTTTGTCAATTTTGCCTTTTACTCAGAAACTTCAATGTCCTTATCATCCACAATCTTCAGGAAGAGTGGAAAACTAAAAGAATCCTAAAACTAAAATTAGCAAAGTTGTCAAAACCTTTAAATAACCATGGCCTAAATCATTACCCGTTAGCTTAGCTTTAATCTCTATAAGATTAGCCACCTCTAGAACCCAGATATTATTTCCTATGAGTAAATAACAGTCTGCCCTTATGCATTTGGTAATTTCCTCATCCAAGCTTAAGATTTTATTCTTACAAGCAGATATAATTAATTACTGCAAAGATTTATACAATACATCCAGCTTTATCGTCAACAGGTACATATTGCATTTTCAAAATATCTACCAAAATGGGATCTGCACGATCTGAAACCTGAGAAGTTTTCTGGAGAAGAACCAAAGAAAAGCTATCCTTAAGCTTTGATGTAAAGAATCTTATCAGGTACTGTTAACAACTGACTTAGCAGTAAAGCTCCAAGGTATTGATCCTTGGATTCATACTAGACATCCATTCCATCTGGAGACATTAAATTGAGGATTCTAAGAAATCCTCCAGAAGCTGCTGACTTCTGAAGTAGACAGCTTCTGCCCAAGATGATGGAACAAGTAGTGATCTGGGAAGCTTTAGCCCAAGATGATGGGACAAAACTAATTTTCTAATTCTTTAACAATCTTTCTGTCTCTTTGCTCTACCACTGATCTTACCTATTATCGCACATTAATGCCCTTAATCTGTGCAAATGCAAATTAATCTCCTTTATCTCTATTCTTTAATTTCTGGTCATCTATGGTCTCTTTCTACCAATTAACGAAAACAAAATTTTTTATACATTTTTTCCCAGACCACAGCTACTGATTTGGAATCTAATGGATTGTTGAATCTGTCACTCCTTACCTGGCCCTGCCAACAAAAATTTAATTGCTGTTCCTAGAAATACTTCAGAAGGCAAATGTTTTAATAGGTCCCTTCTGACAATTGAGTTTTCTTTACATAATTAATCCCAATCTTTAGTTTTGCAAAAATTAGACCTTGGCTTCATGTCAACAAAATGCTTATGCTTAAATCATTACAATGTTATCAGCAAGGCCAAGTCAATCAGGAATAGGTACTGATATGGGGGATATTCTTGCTGTGATAGTCGGCATTCTTTTCAGAGACACTTCAGTCTTATTTGTAGGAAATATTTAATTTTACTCAAGGAATTTGTGTCTCTAGATGGCTCATTCCTACTGTAATAAATGATATGTATGCTCCCTATGCAATCTGTGCCACAGTAGAGCTATTTTTTCATGTGGACATTAGACATATACTTGTCTATGAACACTAACTTACCCTGTGTATTCAGAGTAATTATTAGAGGTGTCCAAATATCTAAAACTACCATTTCTTCCGTGGATCACATTTCCTTCAGAAGGATACGCAAAAACATCCAGTGTGAGGCAAGCACATGTTATTTGGGAGAACTTCCAGGAAGCATAAGTGATTACCTTTTCCTGTGTATTCTACAAACTGCAATTCCTATAGTAGGAATAATACAACTAGAAGAGATGGTTCAGTTTTTATCTCTGATGTTAGTAGAAGTCACAAATGCCACTACTTATGCTCCGAAAGTCCAAAAAACTAATCTAAACACATTATCTATTATTTTCAAATACAATCATATAGCCCTTGGTTTCATCTTAGCCAGCCAAAGAGGAATTTGGACTATGGAAAACACTTCTAATTGTACCCGTATACATACTACAAGGAAGTTAGAATAGTCTGCAACTAGGCTAAAAGAAAAGCCACCTGACCCTCTAAAGTAGTCTGAGATGGATATCATGACATTTTTTATTGCCTATGTTTTATAATTTAGGCCCTTGGTTTAGAGAACTATTAAAATAATGAATAATTCTGTTTCTGATAATTGTCTGTGCTACATACATCTGATGTATCCTGTCCAGAAACTTAAATACTACTCTATATCTATTGTCATGTCAGATGATTCAACCAATTGTCCAACTTTAGAAGGAGAAGGAGAAGGAGAGGTTAACCCTGGATCAACTACAGATTGTGTTCAGTGGACACCTTTGTCATCTCAACCAGCTAAAGCTTGACAATGGTAAAAAAATCTGGATACCATGTGTTAATGTCCTGTGACCTGACTTCATCTGCCCTTGGCCAAAGGGGCACTGAGAAAGAACGAAAAGAGCAACTTCTGATATTCAGAAACTGTCCTGGCACTAACAGCTAGACCATAATATTTTCTTATTAGACATAAACAATCTCACAGACTACCAAAATTACTTTAAGGTCATGATAAAATAGGACAAAGCCTTATAAACAACAGAAATTTATTTCTCACAGTTCTGGAGGCTAGGAAGTCCAAGATCAAAGCACTGGCAGATTTGGTGTCTGGTGAGGGCTTACTTTTTGGTTGGTTCATAGATGGCCACCTTCTCATTGTGTCTTCATATGGTGGAAAGAGCGAGGGATCTCTCGGGTGTCTCTTTTATAAGGGTACTAATTCGATTCATGAGCGTTCTGCACTCGTGACTTAATTACCTCCCAAAAGTCCCATTTCCTAATACCATCACATTGAGGGTTAGGATTTCAACATATACATTTTGGGAGGGCGGACACAAACATTGAGGTCATAACAGAAATACTGTTATAAGTGTATGGTTTTCCAGATAGAAAGATAGATAGATGGACACATGAATATGCATACATATATACATACATACATATGAAGGGGTATGAGGTGAGAGAGGGAGGAGAGGGGTATGTGGGTGTGAGTATGTATTTCCTAGCTTGATCTGTTATAATGGCCTGGGAGCATTTACACTCCCAATGTCAATGAACACACCTAATGGTCATTTCTAAGTACTAATCTTTTCTAAAAGGAACCATGACTGCTTGAAGAAATGGCTGATTCCATAGCTGGGACTAGGAAATACAAAATGAATGTAGACTATCTTCCTGTATGAGAAAAGGAGATGCTTAAGTAATGATGGGAACATGACAAAAGGACCCAGATGCCAGTCAAAATATCTCCCAAAGACCAAAAATCTGGAGTAATTTGAGCATAAAAATAATAATCATAATGGCTTATAACATATTGAATACAGTAGTTCCCTCTTATCAGTAGGGGATATGTTCTAAGACCCTCAGTGAGTAGTAGCAAATCCCATATGTTTTTTTTTTTATCTCATGACCTAGATATCTACTAAGTGACTAACAGGCAGGTAACGAATGTGTAGGGTGTGGATACCCTAGATAAAGGGATAATTCATGCCTCAGGTCGGATGGAGAGGGAAAATGCAAGATTTTATCATGCTATTCAGAACAGAACACAATTTAAAACTTATGAATTGTTTATTATTTGTGGAATTTTCTTTCCTTTTTTTTTTTCTTTTCTTTGAGATGGAGTCTTACACTGTCACCCGGGCTGGAGTGCAGTGACGTGATTTCGGCTCACTGCAACTTCTGCTTCCTGGGTTCAAGTGATTCTCCTGCCTCAGCCTCCCGAGTAGCTGGGATTACAGGCTCCCGCAACCATGCCTGGCTAACTTTTTGTATTTTTAGTAGAGAGGCGGTTTCACTACATTGGCCAGGCTGATCTGGAACTCCCGACCTCGTGATCTGCCCACCTGGGCCTCCCAAAGTGCTGGAATTACAGGCGTGAGCCACCGCTCCCAGCCTATTTGTGGAATTTTCTATTTAATATTTTTGGACTATGGTTGACTTTGGGTAATTGAAACCATGAAAAGCAAAACTGAAGATAATGGGAGAGTATTATAAAATAAATATTCATGAACCCATACTGATAAAATGAATGAATAAATAAGTACATATGGGATAAGGGAAAGTTCTTTTTACATTAACATGTGGACTACTAAACTTAGAAATGATTAGAGTATCACTGTTTGACAGCCACCATAGTAATATAGTTATACACTGCATCATAATGTTTCAGTCAATGACAGGCCGGATATATGACAGTGGTCCCATAAGATTACAATGGAGCTGAAAATTTTCCATCATCTATTGACGTCATTCCTGTTGTAATATCATAGCACACTGCATTACCTTTTCTATGTTTAGATACACAAATACCATTGTGTTATAATTGCCCACAGTATTCAATACAGTAACATGCTGTGCAGGTGTGTAGCCTAGAGGAACTAAGCTATACCATACAGCTTAGGTGTGTAGTAGGTTATACCATTTAGATTTGTGTAAGTATACTTTATGATGTTTGCATGAGGACAAAATAGCCTAATGACACATTCCTCAGAAAATATCTCTGTTGTTAAGTGACACATGACTGGAATCGTATCAGGCATGGATCATCAATGGATGCTAAAATTTGTAGGCGAAAATTGAATGAGAAACAGGATATTTATATAATCTCAAAATAACTCTACATAGATGCTTATTAATTACAAAGATAAGAATTGTACCTTTAGAGTGGAAAAACCTGGCAGACCCCACCTTAACAAAGTAGAAATTTAGTATTTGATAAAGACAAAATCATAAATCACTGGGGAAAAATGGCTTTTTTATTAAATGATGCTCAGACTGAACAGTCATTTGAAAAAAAAAAGAAAATTAGATTCATATCTCACACCACAGAGAAGAAGAATAAACTCCAAATGAATCAGGGATCTAAATGTAAAAATTGAAACCACATGTCTTAGTCGGCTAGGGCTGCCATAACAAAATACCACAGACTAGGTGGGGAGAGACAGAGAGACAGAGAGAGCTCTTGTATCTCTTCTTATAAGGACAGTAATCTTATTGACTCAGGGACTCACCCTTATGACCTCAATTAACCTTAATTACTTCCTTAGAGACCCCATCTCCAAATACAACCACACAGGAGGTTAGGGCTTCAACATATGAATTTGGGGAAGACAATTTGCATTTAACTTAAGTTTCCTTGCGATTAGATTCAGGTTATACATTTCAGTCAGGAATACCACAAAATAATTCTTGTCTCCTTCTCATTGCTTCATATCAGGAGATACATGATGTCTATTTGTCTCATTATTGGTGATGAACAAGAAACGCAGGTTTTTGGATTCTATCTTGGGAAGTCAAGATTCATAATTAATGTGAGCAAGGCATTAAAAATGTTTAGACTGCTGCAATTAATATAGGTATACTGCATTTGGAAATCCTTATTTTTCAGGAAGTCCACAAGTAAAATTTATGCCAGCCTAATTTTAGAACAGCTGAGCTAGCTTATCTAACTCTTCAAAAGATAATATGAGAGTCTCATAGATGTTATGTTGCCAGAATTAGAAAGCTGTTTGGCGTTCAAGGCCATATACACATTGGCCCTAGAAAGACAGTGTGGTGTAGTGGAAAGAGATCATACTGAGTTGGGTTCAAATCACAGCTTTGTTATTCATTTTGTGGCTTTCAGAAAGTCACAACTATTTTGAATTGTTTTTTTTCTCTACAAAGTGGGAGACATGCCAAAAGGTGATTGTGAGAATCAGCAACAATATCTGCAAAGCATTTTTCTACAACAAAATAAAACATCAGTAATTGATTATAATAGCAGATATTTATTGGACAGTTGCTATTAACCAAGTGCTGCACAAAGTGCTTTATACAATGATCTCACGCAATCTCCACAATCACCTGTAAGGCCGATAGTCTCGCCAGGAGCCGGATGGACAATACTCACCCCCTCCGCACCTGATAACACTTATCAGGAGGCTGGACGTCCTACTGGCACCTGCCTTCTCCATGCAGGCTCCCCACACCCACTCCTGCATTCCACCCCTAGCCCCACACTCAGCACTAAATCATACTGTCAGCCCAAAATTCAAAAATCCCGCCCAGAGCCTAACCCATGGCAGCTCGCCAAGTCCGGGTCTAGTCTCTCTCTCTGACCAATACAGGCGCCCATGCTTTGTTTCCTCACTGGTCAATCTGTTACCTTCTCCAGCCCACCTGTGGGTAGCCCTGCTGGGCTGCCAATGGCAACTTGTCGAGTCCAGGTCAGTCTTTCTATGACCAATGCAGTTGCCCATGCTTTGTTTCCCCACTGACCAATCTACTGCCCTTACCCCCTATAAAACCCCACGCCCAGAACGGCCGGGCGCGACTTCTCTGGCCCCTTCTCTGGACCACAGAACCTCGCCC
>CAUYLG010023530.1:0-11419 GCA_963573385.1 Cacajao melanocephalus | reverse complement strand
AAAAAAAAAAAAAAAAAAAAAAAAAAAAAAAAAAAAAAAAAAAAAAAGACAATTTCAGCCTATCTGCCCTGGGTTAGTTATATTAGCATTATTTGTATATAATACTTGAGCAAGATGAATTTTATTTCCCTAGTGTTGAGTGTCATATCTGCTCCTTCAACAGAGTTCAAACATTCCTGGGAAAAAAAAAAGTAGTGTTACAGTAATACACTACCAGTGAATCTAGCCAGTAAGTCTAGCCAATGAATCTAGCCAGTGAATCCACAAATCTCTGGTTCCTCTTGGGTCTATTTGCCAATTCTTGACACCATCCAGTTTCACACACCTCTTAAAAAGAATCTATTATTTTAGTGATTCCTGTTGGCATAATATATTCTTCAGAATCTATAAATTTGTTTTGAAAACTTTATCAGATTTATGACTGAGATTGACATGATCATAGCTGTCTTAAAGACCCAGAAAGAAATTAATTATGGCTGTTAGTCCTGTGCATGTAATACTTGAAGGGGCTCAGTGTAACTCCTCACCTCATGTGGGTAATTAAACTTTGAGAACTGCATTTCAACTTCTTTACTAGAAGGATGGGGATATGTCACAAAATAACAAATGCCAACAACCATCATAGTTGAAAACAACTCCAGATAATTGTGAAATTAAAGTGGCGACAAGGATGGTAATCACTGTTCTTTGTATATTTCAACTCCAAGATCATAAATAAGCCTGAAAGATTGAGCTACACCACAAATATCTAATATAAAAGCAATATTTGGCTGTGGTAGAAATGTAAATCGCTAAAAATAGTCTCTGCTCTATTTTTAAATGAGGAATTTATTATCACACAGCCCATCTTGAACCTCATCTTGCTCACCTGGCAGCAGTATAAACTGGTCTACTTGTCCAGCTGATTTGCTGATATTTACATGACCTCCTATTTGTACCCATAAACAGATTTCATTGTTGGCATTTGTAACTACACTTCTGTCTATATGTCCCTTCTAGGAAGGCCCATGAACACACTCTGGCTGTGCCACAGCCTGTAGGGATTTCAAAATGCTGTTTAGATTTCTTTTCACCTGGATTTGCCATCTGGAAACTCAATATGTTTTAGGTGTAATGGTCATGCCTGTAAAAAGAAACTACCCTGAAAAACTCCAAGTAGGTAAGTGCTTATATAGTATATATAACTACTATACTATAGTAATCAAAGCAGCATGAAGCAGACACATAGACCAATAGAACAGAACAGAGTACCCAAAAATAAATCTTGGATTTACAGCCAACTCATTTTTGACAAAGGCGCCAAGAACATACACTGGGGAAAGAACACCTTCTCCAGTAAATTCTCTGAGAAAACTGAATATTCATATGCAAAAGAATAAAACTAGATCCCTATCTCCCATTATATATATAAATCAAATCAAAGTGGATTAAAGACAAAAATGTAAAACCTGAAATTCTGAAACTATTGGAAGAAAACATTAGGAAAAAGCTGTAGGACATCAGTCTGGGAAAATATTTTTTGAGTAAGATCCCAAAAGCACAGACAGCCAAAGCAAAAATTGACAAATGGACAACTTGGATTATATCAAGCTTAAAAGCTCTACATAGCAAAAGAAACACAGTGAAGAGACAACCTATGAAATGTGTGAAAATATTTGCAAACTGTTCAACTGACAAGTAATTAATAACCAAAATAAAAGAAACATAACAATGCAATAGCAAAAGAACATAAATAATCTGATTTTTAAATGGGCAAAAAATTTGAATAGACATTTCTCAAAAGAAGACAAATGACCAACAGGTTTATGGAAATAATGCTCAACATTAATAATCAGAGAAATACAAACAAAAGCCACAATGAGATATCATCTTACCCCACTTAAATGGCTACTATCAAAAATAAAGTAAAAAATTCTAGCAAGGTTTTGGAGAAGGAAATGCTAGTACACTGCTGGTGAGAATGTACATCAGGGCAGCCAATATGGAAACAGTATAGAAGTTCCCCAACAAAATTAAAATTGAAATAACGTATGATTCAGCCATCCCACTTTTTTATCCAAAATAAGGAAGATCAGCATATTAAACAGATATCTAGACTCCCATGTTTGTTGTAGCACTATTCACAATAGCCAAGATACAGAAACAAGCTAAATGTTCCTTAGTGGATTAACGGATTTAAAAAATGTGGTGATATATGCACAGTGGAATATTATTCGGCCATAAAAAAGAATGAATTCCTGTTATTTGCAGAAACATGGGTGGAACTGGAGGATATTATGTTAAGTGAAATAAGCCAAGCATAGAAAGACAAATATTGCATGTTCTCACTCATATGTGGGAGCTAAAAAATTTATCTCCTGGAGGTGGTGAATCTAACAGTGGTTACAATAGGGTAGGGAGAGTAGTGGGGGAAGGCTGAAAAGCAACTGGTTAATGAGTACAAAATACAGTTCAATAGAAGGGAAAATATTTAGTTTGATAACACAATAGGGTGACTATAGTTAACAATAATCTATTGTCTATTTTAACATAACCATAGGAGTGGATTTGGAATATTCCCAACACAATGATAAATGTTTTAGGTGATGGATATCCCAGTTTGATCATTACATATTGTATGCTTTTGTTAGAATATTATGTTTGCCATAAATACATACAACTATTGTGTGTCCATAAAAATAAAAAACAAAGTAACCACCATAATAAAAATGTCCGCCATGTGCTATATTACATCTGAATATACAACCTCCTGGACTAGATAATTAACATTACAGGGCACAGGTCATTTTCCATTTGTAAAAGGCTCTCGTAAATAACCCCCAATTAAGCTTTCCCTATAATACTGTAATGCCTATAATTTTTATACAGTACTAGCCACATAAGTGAAAGCTATTAATAATGATAATAATTATCATATTAATTATAATTTGAAATCTCCAGTAAGTATTTCCTAATTGATAAGTAATGTGCCATCATGCTAAGATGTAGAAAATCAATGGTGAAGGAATCATTTTGGTGTAAATTTTCATGGAATTTATAGAATAGCAAAAATTAATCATTAAATTAGCAGTATAAATAAGTGTGATTGTAGTGACACGATAGAAGAAAAGGAAGTACATGTGCTGTAGGAGTACTTAATGAAGATGGGTGGGTGGGTACATGGGGGATGGTGACAAGAAAAACTCCCTAGAAGAAGTGACACTTAAATTGAGACCTGAAAAATACACAATCAATTGTGGTGAAGGTGAGAGGTAGGAATGTTCTATATTTTTGGGAAGAAAGCAGAAATTCCAGTCTCTTTAAACTTTAGGTAAATATATATATGTTAAATATAAAGGGTAATACTTAAATGAATGTAAACGGAATACATCATTTACAAATGAAAAGAGAGAATAAAAGACATAAAGTAAATTCTATCAATCTGATGAATTATATCACAAGGAAAAAACAAGCATAATACTAATAGTGGAAGTAAAATTAACAATAATTACAATAAACATAATTTCTAAATATCAAAAACATGTCAAACCCAAACAACTGCAGGTAAAAGGATTTTTTTAAAAAGACAGTAAATACTGTTAAATACTAATAGAAACTATTCTTCCAAAAAAAGTTGACATAAAACAATACAAAATTTATGAACAAAAGGAAAAATAGATTTATTATTAGGCAAAAAGAATCATTGAATGATAAAAGGAAAGATTCACTATAACTGTTTGTAGCTAACAATAAAACTTTTTAAAAATTTTTTTCTAATGACCAGTGGGAGAAATGCCAGAATAAGTGGAGAGGAAGGCAGCAAATCACACTGCCATGTGTGTACCTATGCAACAATCTTGCATGTTCTTCACATGCAATAAAAAGAAGTAGAAAAAAATATTTTTTATGTCTACTTTTTGTGGGTACATAATAGGTGTATATATTTATGGGGTACGTGAGATGTTTTGATATAGGCATGCAATGTGTAATAATCACATAGTATTTATTCTTTGTGTTACAAACAGATTATACTCTTTTAGTTATTTTTACTTCTTGAGACAAGGTCTCGCTCTGTCACCTAAGCTAGAGTGCAGTGGCATGATCATGGCTCACTGCAGCCTTGACTTCCTGAGCTCAAGCAATCCTCCCACCTTATCCCAAGTATCTGGGTCTACAGACATGTGCCGCCACACCCAGCTAACTTTTTAATTTTTTTGGAGGACAGGGTCTCACTGTTGCTCAGGCTGGTATTGAACTCTTGGGCTTGAGCAATCCTCCTGCCTCAGCCTCCCACAGTGCTGGGATCATAGGTGTGAGCCACTGTACCCAGATCCTTTCATTTTAAAATGTATAATTAAATTATTATTCACTATACTTACCCTAATAATATAACTTTAAATACATAATAAGCAATAGTAGGATAGCTACAACTTCAGGGTCCCTTATCATCTTGGCTCTCAATTTCCTCCTCATGTTTTGTCCAGTGATTTCCTTTCTCACACATTTAATTTTGTGTTTGAGAAATGTTTCTTATAGTTTAACCAGTCTTTCCAGTTGTTAGTGAAGATACTTCTTTAGGATATCAATTCTTGTATATAGGCAAAATTGGAAACTTAATTTATGGTTTCTGGAAACCTACATATATCGTAAAATATAAAAATATTCCTGGTGATGATGGACACCCAAAGGAAAACCTCAGGGGAAGGAGAAGTAGTGAAGTCAAGAAGATGAGAAAGACATAGGTATGTAGAAGAATTCAGAGGGGTTCCAAAGTTATCTGTAATGTTTCCTTTTTAAGATATCTCGTAGTACTTGGGAGGCTGAGGCAGGAGAATTGCTTGAACCCAGGAAGCGGAGGTTGCAATGAGCTGAGATCTTACAACTGCATTCCAGCCTGGGTGACTGAGCAAGTCTCCATCTCAAAAAAAAAAAATGATCACCAAAAACATGCAGAAATATTTTTTTAATTGTCCTTTTGCTAGTCTTAGCTTATTTCCTGCCTGCACATTTTTCCTTTTTTTCCCACACAATTGAATGACAAAACTGAAATAATTGATAGATTTAAAATAAAGCATGCCTGAAGAAACTTTCATACATAATACCATATATAAAACAGGTTAAAACTGGCTGTTTTTGAAAAATACGTCTGTCAGACTTTGTTGGATCAACTCAGATATGTTCCCCTCATTCCAATTTCCTGTTAGTTTGGCCATTTCCCTGGTTGTGAATCCTTGATTTCTTAATTATAACTTTTAACCATTTCCTATTTTCTGGTATTTTTTACAATTTATATTTCTAATATGGCTCTGCTTCTGAAATCATGGACTAAATTAGACATCTTCTCTTAATTTCCTTTACTAACAATTTTTGCCATCAGTTTCAAAAATGCCTAGAAAATATTAATGATAAGAAGAAAAGAATACCGTATCAAATCATACACCAGTAAGCTGAATCTAATCATCTTTGTTGCCAAGGGGGAAAAAAATTAGCTCTCAGGCAGGAATAGACATAATTTCCTAGTAGTTAAAAATATGGCTGTAGAGTCAGATGGAGCTGAATTTACATCCACACTCTACCACATCCAGATACGTAACCATAGGCAAGTTTATTTTCCTCACCTAAAAAGTAGGACTAAAAATACCTCTCTTAAAAAGTTGTTGTAAGAATTACAAAAACATCAAAATTGAAAGAGCTAGAGGAGCAAGATCAAAAAATTTTTATTATCTTTAGCCACAAAATTTGTGATAATTAGAAAACAAGTACACCAAGTTTCATTACCACTTCAATTCCACAAACTGCAGCTCTCTTGGGTCTTCTTTCCTGAACTCACTACAGCTGCATCTTTTTTTCCTGAACACCTGAGAAACTTCATGAAGAACATAAATTCAGAGGAGGCTTTAGGATTTTCTTCCCCAGATTCAGATACAGAATTGCAGAGAATATCAAGTTGCATCCCCACCCCCAGGCTCCTTACCTCCCATTCCTGGATAGAGACTGGTTCAAGTGACCGGTGGTTCTCAATTGGCTACAAAGCACAAAGATTTTAAGGCTTTGCTGCACCTGAAGAGCTTTTACAAACTAGGATGCCCAGTTCTCACTCCTTACCAATTAAATTAGCACACCTGCAGTAGAACTTAAGTGTCAGCATTATTTAAACCTTCCCAGATGATTTCAGGATGCAGCCTAATTTATGAATCATTGGATTAGACAATTCTTCATTACTTGTTGGGAAGTGATTATAAATCAAAATAGAAATCTGGCTGCATTCCACCCTAGTGTATAGAATAGTCCCACTGTCTCAATCTTTCTTTTTCCTGTCCCTGGCATAGTACACCCCAAATTTTTCCAGCAATTGGTAGCCAAGCCTGAACCCTAACTGCAGTGTGATATCCTGAGTTGGAGTGGATTCTGGCACCAAAATATATATATATATATATATATATATATATATATATATACACACACACACATATATATATATATATATACACACACACATATATATACACATTAGTTGAAAAACTGGTGGAATCCAAATAAAGTGTGAAGGTTATTTAATAACGTATGATAATAGTGATGAACCATACTTATGTAAGATTAGGTGGAACTGGATAACAGATATGCAGGAAGTCTTTGTACTCTCTTTATGACCTTTCCTTTTGTAAACCTAAAATTATTCAAAAATAAAAAATATAATTAAAAACAAAGCCTGAACAAATGATCCCAGAGTGACATCCAGGACCCATATTATATTAGATCTTACTGGAATAGATCAAAAGCCTTGAAAGAGTCGAGATGTGTCTGCCAAAAACTGGCATTCCTCCTCCTAGAAAGATTCTAATTTTTACAAAACTGGGCACCTCTTGATACTGAGTTAACTAATAATTTAAATTTGCTTATTATAATAGAAACTTTTTACATTAATTTAACAAGGTCATATAATGTTGCTTCAATCTAATTGTCTGCTTAGAATCCTTCACAACAAACCATGCATGCTCACAGGCCTTGTAATTATGGAATGCCTCTAGCTTTGTGGGGATCATTCAGAACACAGCAAGATTAGGACTGGGCCATCTTTATCCATTGACATCATTCTGTCAACAGTTTAAGTTTCCCAGGTGGGATGTTTTCCTGCTCATTTCCGAAGTAAGCCTCTCCCTGGTGGTCTGGCTATACTTGGTGTCACATTAAATAATAATTATAATAATAACTTTTAAAAAATTAAGACAGAAAAGTGTTAATCCAGAAGTCTTAAAAGTGCAGTAGTTCATTGACAGGATGGTAACAGGTTTCACAGGGCATATCACAACACGCAGCTGTTTGCTGAAAATTCTTCTGGGTCCTTCTCCTGCCCTGGTGTCTCTCATTTGAGGCATCTCTTAGCACACTGCATGTTCATGAGATGCCTACACTCACTTCCACACAAGTAGCCCATCCACTGTCTCTCAGGAAAGAGCCCTCACAATGTTGACCTGGCATCCAAGCCCACCCACTTTCCCTACTTGTGGGAAGTAGTCCCAAAACTCGCTTCCAATGCTTTTCTCAGGAATATCAGCCCTTCTAGAATTCTGGCTACCTCATTACATTTTCACTGATATTGACTGCAATTTGGGAATCACCTTACAATGGCAAATGTAATGTGTAGAATCTGTTAATAGAAACTTTAATCTTTTGAAAAAGTTCACAGAAAATAATATTCAGTGACCTTAAAGGTGACTTTAAACCAATGCAGTGGTGAAGCAAGTGTATTTAGACTTAGCAAATAAAAATATACAATATTCAGTTAAACTGGAATTTCAGAAATACTGTTTTTCTAGAATTAGATCATACTTGTACTAAAAAAATTACATATTATTTCTTTAAAACTCAAATTTACCTGGAAATTCTATATTTTATCTAGCAACTCTAAGAGTAAACTATGTTATCCAAAGAATGCCTTTCGGTGTAGGCCAGTGCAAAGGCCACAACCCCCTAAGGCTTTAAATGATACTAAAAGACATCCTTTTTAAGAAGTCAAAAATAGATAAGTGGCTTTTACATTTAACGATGGTATCTATGAGTAATGCTTTCTCTTTCTCTCATACTTTACCTTTCCATAAGTGTAATTTACTTTTGATGTTTATGATAGTCCTATAGATAACCATTTCAAATAATAATAAAATTACTTTGTGCTTTTCTCTGTAGCTAGGATAGATTCTCCAGAACAGAAAGAAGGATAGTACCTATCAATAGGAGATAACAAAATAGCACAATCCAGCTTTTGCTTTTAAAAACAAAGTAATGTTATCCTAGAGCCTCCTGGGTGAACTATATACGCTGTAGAGAAGTGTTTTCCTGCAACCATTAAACAAAGTTGTTCCTTAAAAAATTGCTTGCCTAAAGTTTGCTGTGATATAAAATGCCATTTTTATAATTGCAGAAAAAATAAGCATTGAAAAACAGGTCATTGTATCTGACTGCAGCAGATGACTGTTTGCTTTCTTTTGACTTCACAATTTGAGTGTTCTGGGTTTTTTGTTTTTGTTTTTTTTACTTTATGAGAGTCTGAAATTAGTAATTAACATATTAAAATTTAAAGTTTAAACAAATGCCCCCATTTGACTTTAAATTATTTTTCTTTGACCTTTTTCTATTACATTATAGAGAAATAAATTATTCTTTGTTACATGTTTAAGAAGCTTTGTATTTTTTGTTACATGTTTAAGAAATTGATAACACAATAAACAGAATCTTTATATTTCATTTTAAATGCACATAAATAAACACTAGCAAAAGATAAATATAAAATTATTCTCCAAAACAATTTTCATTGTATTTACCAGATTATACATTTTATAGCTTTCTAATATTCTGAGACATTATGTGTAGTGGTATAAGTGTCCAGAATCATTAAGTTTTTATTCAACAAATTATTTCTCAAAACTTTGTTAAAATGCATCAAAATATAAAATTATATTTCTCATCAGTAATTGCAGTATATCATCCTTTTTCATTTCCTTTTCTGCAAAGGTAGTACTCCGCCCAAATTCCAAGATGCTTCAATTCAGTGGGGTGTGTTATCAATCTGCCTTCTTAGCTTTGACTTGAACATCCACATTCATGTTTACTGTCATAAATAATATCTATATAGAATCACCAAATTCTTAGTTCAAGCTTGCTATTTTCATATGAATCACTAAGCAATAGTCATCACAACATTCCAAATCTCAGCAGCCAAGTTTAAAGAATAAATAATGACATTATGACAAAATATAGAAATAATACTTAAGCCATAATCATAATAGCAAAATTCCCTGTGATCTGTAAAAATTTAGTTATTTAGGCTTTTCCTATCAAGACTTCATTAGATAGTAATAACAAGCCTAGGAAACAAATATTTGGTTATCATTATTGTTATTTAATACATGAGGACATGGGCTCAGGGTGGTTAATGACTTGTGCCTGAGCCTATAACATTAGTGAGGGTTGGGCAGAGCCTGAATCAGTGCTCATTAATTTTTGAACACCAGCCCATGTTCTCTCTGGTGTTTGTAGGAGAAAAAGATTCTAGAGCTATAAGGAAAAGCAAAGAAATCATTCTGAAGCTAGAGAGAAACCAGCTAAAACCATTTGGATAAAGAGAATGATGAGAAAATATTTTTTATGCAACCATTAAAAAACAGAACCATGATATTCTAAATTGAACCTCAAGGTTAATCCTAAGTCTAAGGATCCACATGTCAGATAGCAACAAGCCCTAACAGAAATGGCCAGAGCCACCAACACAAAGATAAATTTTACATGGTCACAGAAGGGGAAGTATCCTTCCACTGATGACTCCTCCAAATTCTCCTATCCAAAATAACGCTCGCTCTCTTCCAAATCCATTGGCACATAGCATTCCTCTTAGGACATGCATCATGCTCTACCTCCATGGGCCTTGACTCTGGCTGCACATTTGAGTCATGTGTTGAGCATTTTAAATAATACAGATTCTTTGTATCCACAGTATATTAGCTGAATCAGATTCTCAGAAAGTAGGGACAAGACCTTCCTCTGTTTAAAAATATTCGCAGTCATCCCTGATGCACAGTTAGGTTTATCTTTTATTTTTGTAATTTTTGGGGAGTATATAGTAGGTGTATCTATGTATGAGGTGCATGCATTGTTTCAATATAATGTGAAATAAACACATCATGGAGGATGGAGCATATCTATCTCCTCAAGCATCTATCCTTTGAATTACAAACCCTTTAATTACACTTTTTAAGTTATTTTAAAAGGGACACTTAAGTTATTACTGACCACAGTCTTTACAAACCAAGCCATAAATGTATAATCTGTTGATGGCATTCAAGCAATGTTTACCAAGCACCTACTACATGGGAGAAATGAAAAGGAGGATATGAACAAGATTCAGAACCTTTCTTCAGAGGATTGATAATTGGTTGGGAAATAGAGATCATACATAAGTGCATTATAAATGCAATATTAATGCAACTACTATTTTAACTGTGCAATATATATCGCTTATAAGCCCATTCGAAAGTGGGCGAAGGATATGAACAGACACTTTACAAAAGAAGACATCTATGAAGCCAACAAACATATGAAAAAATGCTCATCATCACTGGTCATTAGAGAAATGCAAATGAAAACTACATGGAGATACCATCTCACGCCAGCTAGAATGGTGATCATTAAAAAATCGGGAGACAACAGATGCTGGAGAGGATGTGGAGAAATAGGAACACTTTTACACTGTTGAGTGTAAACTAGTTCAACCATTGTGGAAGACAATGTGGTGATTCTTCAAGGACCTAGAAATAGAAATTCCATTTGACCCAGCAATCCCATTACTGGGTATATATCCAAAGGATTATAAATCATTCTACTATAAGGACACATGCACACGAATGTTCATTGCAGCACTGTTTACAATAGCAAATACCTGGAACCAACCCAAATGCCCATAGATGATAGACCGGACAGGGAAAATGTGGCACATATACACCATGGAATACTATGCAGCCATAAAAAACGATGAGTTTGTGTCCTTTGTAGGGACATGGATGAATCCGGAAACCATCATTCTCAGCAAATTGACGCAAGAACAGAAAATCAAACACTGCATGTTCTCACTCATAGGTGGGTATTGAACAATAAGAACACCTGAACACAGGGAGGGGAGCATCACACACTGGGGTTTGTCAGAGGGAAATAGGGGAGGGACAGCAGGGGGTGGGGAGTCGGGGAGAGATAGCATGGGGAGAAATGCCAGATATAGGTGATGGGGAGGAAGGCAGCAAATCACATTGCCATGTGTGTACCTATGCAACAATCTTGCATGTTCTTTACATGTACCCCAAAAGTAAAATGCAATTAAAAAAAAAGAGTGTATATGGGGGGCTGGGCGCAGTGGCTCACTTCTGTAATCCTAGCACTTTGAGAAGCTGACTTG
>CAUYLG010023527.1:0-31622 GCA_963573385.1 Cacajao melanocephalus | reverse complement strand
TGTGCGGGAGTCTAAGTCTCTTTATAAGTCATTAAGAACTTGTCTTATGTATCTGGGTGCTCCTGTATTGGGTGCATATATATTTATGATCGTTAGCTCTTCTTGTTGCATTGATCCTTTTACCAGTATGTAATGTCCTTCTTTGTTTCTTTTAGTCTTTATTACTATTAAAATCTGTTTTGTCAGAGACGAAAATTACAACTCCTGGTTTTTTTGTTTTTTTTGTTTTTTGCTCTCGATAGAGCAAAGGTCAGGGTCGCCCTGCCAAGCAATATGGCAGGACAAGAAATAAAAAACAGAAATTATATTGTTTTTACTGGAAGCAAGAATGCCTACCTGCCTCCCAGCCTTCCTTCCTTTTTATTTCTCTCTTATATTTTATTTTTTTCTCCTTTGTTCTATTCCTTCTTTCCCTTCCTTACTTCTTCTCCCTCCCTCTTTCCCTTTCTCTCTTTCCCTTTCTTTATTTCCCCTAAACATCCCTTGTCTTACTCTGCTCCAAAATGCCATAGATTCAGCATTCATAAGCCTGCTTCAATTAAAGTGATGTTCAGTACATGGACAGAAATTTTTATTTTTTGCAGAATTATTTATAATGATGAAAACTGAACATATCTAGAAATAATTGTTGACAAACTAATATTGATAGAATGTTCGCCATGTGCCAGGCACTACACTAAGTAATCTACCTGAATTGCTTCACAAATAACAATAACCCATGAAGATCAATTTCCCAATGAAACTAAAGCTCTGACAGAATAAAAGTCTTCTGACCAATGACACACAGCTTGTGAGAGAGCAAAGACTCTGAGTCATGTTCAGCTTTAAGAGTCCATTTTCTGTTGCTTACTAACAGAATATTTGAAATAGACTATGTTTAAAGAAAAGGAATTTATTTCTTATAGTTCTAGAGGCTGAGAAGTCCAAGGCTGAGGGACCACATCCGGTGAGAAACTTCTTTCTGGTGGAGACTTGCTGTGAAATCCCAAGGGGTGCAAGGCATCTTATGATAATGAGCTAATGTGCTAGCTTGAGTCTCTTCCTTTCCTTATTAAGCCACCAGTTCCACTGCCATGATAATCCACTAATCCATTAACCTATGAATCCATTAATCTGTGAATGGAATCATTCATTTATGAGGGCAGATCCCTTATGATCCAATCACCTCTTAAAAGCCCCCATTCAGTACTGCCACTTGGAGATTTTCTAATACATGAAATGTGTGAGACGTATTCAAAGCACAGCACCATCTGATGCCATAAATGTTCAAAGGTATGGAAATGATTATATAAATTCTAGCATATTTAAAGAATAGAAAAATGCATAACCATTAAACATCATGGTTTACATTAATATTCAGTGACATAAAAAAATGCTCATACATTTAATGTATACATGGTAGAATACACACATACACAAATGCATACATATTTAAGCCAACTTCAGCTTTTAACAATTTTTATTTATTATTTTATTTTTATCTACCCCTGCTGGAATGAGAACCTCGACTTTTTAATAAATCTATTTTTATAAAAAGAAAGTATGTAAAGCTCTGTAATGAAATTGAATAGTTTTAATTTTCTTATTTATTCTTTACTATATTTTTTAATATTTAAGAATAATCATGTATAACTAATGTAACTAGAAAAGAAAATATTATTTCAAAGAAGAAAAGAAATTTTGACAGGTAGAGATAACAGGAAGGTGTTTATATCAGGGTTCTCTGGAGAAACAGAACCAGCAGGGTGTGTATTACTTATAAATATTTGTTTTAAGAAATTGGTTCACAAAATTATGGAGGCTGGTAAGTCCAAAATCTGCAGTGTGGGCCAGCAGGCTGGAGAGCCAGGGAAGAGCTGATATTGTAGCTCGAGTCCAAAAGCAGTCTGGGGTCAGAATTTCATCTTCCTTGAAGAACAGCAGTAATTTTTCTCTTAAGGTCTTCAACTGACTGTGTAAGGCCCACCTCCACATTGTGGAGGGTAATCTGATTTACTCAAAGTCTACTAATTCAAATGTTCATCTCACCTAAAAAACACCTTCACAGCCCTTATGAATGAATGATTCCTTTCACAGGTTAATGGCTTCATGGGTTAATGGGTTAGTGGGTTATCACGGCAGTGGAACTGGTGGCTTAAACCCAACCCTGGTATTTAACCAAACATTTGGATACAAAGGCCTAACCAAATTGACACATAAAATTAACCATCACAGTGTTCCTCCCTCCGTTAGGCAACAACATCTGCAAAAGCACAGTTAGAATATATGGAGATGAGTTAGGGTGACTGTCAAAATGTATTAATGGCAAAAACCGCAATTACTTTTGCACCAATATAATAATGATAACAACACTTCCATCTCATTGGATAGGCGGCAGAGGCTTTGGAGGTTTGCGAGCAAAGGAGTCTAGTGTGACCAAAGATGTCTTTCCGTTTGAAACACCAGGAGCCCCACCTGCGATAGAGCCGTACTTCATTAGCATCCTTGGATCAGTGTCTTTGGGCTCTAAATGGAAGGCTCCTCACAGTGTCCCTGGCACACTGTTTCTCCATTGCTCTCTCTCTGCATGTGACACAGTTCTCACTCTAACCCGGTGACACTTCTGATAAGAGGCCACATGATGTAATGGAAAATGCTTAGAAATTAGAACTCAGGAGAACTTGGTTCACATTCTACTTCCAATAATCTTAAGAGACAGAGTCTGGCTCTGTCACCGAGGCTAGAGTGCAGTGGTGCAATCATAGCTCACTGCAACCTGGAACTCCTGGGTTCAGGAGATCTGCCCACCTCAGCCTCCCAAGTAACTGGGATTATAGGTGAATGCCATTACACCGGGCCCTACTTCCCAGAATCTTAAACATGTTGAATCTGAGTTTCCTCCTGAGGCAATGGGAATAATAATGTGGAAGGCCAGACCAGAAAGAAAGTCCAGGTTTGAATACTGGAAGATAGTTGAAGTGACCAGCTCACTGCCACAACAGAAACAAGCAAAGCACAAAGCACAGAGGAGTGAGGGCACAGGAAGCGGGTGGGGCTGTGGTGTCCCCCTCTGTTCCATACAGACGGAAGTGAATTGCAGTGGTGTCAGCTGCCCACACAGGAGGAGAAAATTACCCAGTCACGAGCCTTAAAAAGTGACATGCCAAGGTCAGACCCTGCCTGTTTGCTAAAGCCAATTGTTAGATTTGCAGGAATTTTTCAAGCCAGTTGATCTCAAGTTGGAAGCTTGAAATCAGCCATGACAGGAATAGTGACACCACAGAAATTGACAGACATTACAAATCAGGATCTTTTGTTTTTCTCAGAGAGACAGTTGTTAAACGTTTACGAGCCCATCCCTCAAGCTCTGTACCTAGTCTTCTGCAGGCTGGGAGAGAGGCCACACTGGCACTCAGAGATCAACCGCTTTAAATGAAATTCCTGTTGACACAGAGCTATGTTCTTGTTCTCACTGTATCTATGTGCCTACAGCTGGCCTGACCATAGCCCATCACAACATATATCATGTGTGTGGGGTGAGTGTGTGTGTGTGTGTGTGTGTGTGCATGTGAGTTAAATAATGCACAGAAAAATCTTTAGCCAGGAATCCAGATACTATCCACGTGAGCCTGTGACTGTTAAGTGACTGAGCTATGTTAGAAAACAGCAAAAAGGCTAGATGAAATTTTGGGTTAAACGACTCTCCCAGTTTGGACATGAGATACTGACCAGGCCCACAGCTCTGTTTAAACAGAGACTTCTCTCATGGAACATCTAATGGGATACACACTTGGGTTTTTTTTGTTTTTGAGACGGAGTCTCGCTCTGTCACCCAAGAATGCAGTGGCACAATCTCGGCTCACCACAACCTCCACCTCCCAAGTTCAAGGGATTCTCTTGCCTCAGCTACTCCCAAGAAGCTGGGACTACAGACATACGCCACCATGCCCGGCTAATTTTTGTATTTTTAGTAGAGACAAGTTTCACCATGTTGGCCAGAGTGGCCTCAAACTCCTGACCTCAGGCGATCTGCCTGCTTCAGCCTCCCAAAGTGCTGAGATTACAGGCGTGAGCCACTGCACCCAACTGGGATAAATACTTTCTGTAGAACTGGATTAGAAGTTGTCCAACGAAAAAGTTTGATTCTGGTTCTTTAGAAAAGTGATCTGCAAACTCTTTGCTCCATACTCTCTAAAATAATGTTGAAAGCTATGCCCCTCACACAGTTCTAAGTTGACATCTAAAATTTTATTCAACATTATGTTTATTTTTGCCGACAAGAAACAAAACACATCAAATAACTTTTAAGTTAATTAAAATGGGAATGATCTTTTAAAATATATTTCATAACATACTTTTTTAAAAATATGTTTTACTCCCTCATTTAATAAATCACACTGCTATGGACTGAATTTTATCCCCCCAAAATTCCTGTGTTGAAGCCCTAACCACAAATATAATAGTATCTGGAGATGGGGCTTTTGAGAGCTAATTAGGCTTACGTGAGGCTTAATGCCCTTATTAAAAGAGATCCCAGAGAGCTTCCTGGCTCTCTGTCTCCACCTTGTGGGGGCACAACAGGAAGGCAGCCATCTGCAAGCCAGGAAGAGGGCTCTCACCAGAACCTGATCCTACTGGCAACCTGATCTCAGACTTCCCAGCCTCCAGAATTATGAGAAATAAATTCCTCTTGTTTATGCCATTGAGTCTATAAATTTTGTTATGGCAGCCTGAGCTAATTAGGACACACACAAAATCAGAGAATCCTAAGAATGTTTATCCCTGAGTGTTACCCTATGTATCTTGAAAATCGTAATAACTCCACAAAACATGCCAGTTGTATTTAAAAGAAACTATGTCCCCAACTCAGAATGTTGGGGTTTTGAATGCCGGCAGTGAAGCCGGCCTAGAGGGCCCGATGAGGCCTGCCAGGGAATGCTGAGTGCTGCCAGGCAGGTAGGACAGAGGGCATGCTGGGAAAGGAAATGCACTACACAATAAGGAGTATCTTGAAGGAAGGAGAGGACATTAACGGGAATAAAAGCACCACCAATGGTTTCACCCCCAACACACACACACACACACACCACCTGCCCGTGCCTGCCTCACCCTTGAGTGAGGGCCATTTCAGGAGAGAAATTGTCCTAAAAAAACCCCAGAACTCACAACTGCCCTGAGCTGGATCAACAAGGAAATGCTGACTTGGCACGCCGCTGCCTCACCTTAGTCTCCGTGATTCTTCTAAGATTCAGGGGCACCAAGGCAGGCAGAGTCAGCAACACTTTCATCTTCAAGAATACCATTGCTCTCACCCTGCTTTTGAACGTGAGTGCAGTTTGGTCTTCCCCATTACCTGTCCACTGGAAGGGAGTGCAAGCAGCAGTGAAGTATCCAAACAGCATTCAAGCTGGAGTCTGGCATTACTTAACACCTGTGTGACCTTGGGTGAGTGACTTAACCTCTCTGAGCTCCAGCTTTCTTGGTTGTAAAATGGGAATAAACCACATCGATGTAAGCTCCTCCATGAATGCAGAAATTGGTTTATCTATCTGGGTCACTGTTTATGTCTTTAGAGTTCTTCAACAGACACTTGTTGAAAGAATAAATGGATGAGCTGCATACATAGCCTATGGTGGAAATGAGGATGAAATGAGGTTGCTAAGGTAAAATGCCTGGCGCAGGAGAGGTAATAAGCATATCTTCATCCTCTCAGAGCCTCAGTTTGCTCATCTGTAAAATCAAAATTTTTAATACTGTTAGGCATCTACTTTCAGAGTCACTGTGGCTATCAAAATGAGAAAATGAATTGGGAAGCACTTTGTGAAATCACAACTTTCATGTCAGGGTAAGCATGGTGACTTTCAAACTTTTTAAGAAGCAGATAGACCTTATGTCTTATAAGGCAGATTGCTCCTGAAGTCCAGCAGAGGCAATAGAATGGATCAGGGTTGAAGGCAAAGTTGGGCTCCATGGCCACCACACTGGCAGTCCCTACCCACAATAACTCCTGAATTACCCTCAGAAAACTCAGATCTATAAGGGAGGCTTTGGAGATCAATCTGTAGAGACTATGTCCACATATTGGGCTGAGTCAGCTCAGACTCCAGTAGTCCACATACTTCTTTTTGTAATTCCCTTCAAAGAAGCCATGCAGGGAAGTAGAAATGGACCAATGGGTTTAGGTTCATACACCCAGGGTGAAATTCTAACTATTCCATCAAAACTGTGTGACTTAAAGCAATATACCTCTTGTGACTCAGTTTTCTCATTTGTAAAATGGTTCTGGTAGTGATACTCAGGGTTATTATTAAGATGATTCCATATATGCACAAAACGCCCTGGGCAGTGAACATAGTTGACCTCCATAACTAACTCCCTTGCCTCTCCTTTGTTCTGGAATATTCAAGGGCACTGTTTTTTCCAGGTGACTAGGTCCCAATCAATTCTGCCTACATTGTAACCATTGTTCACCCTGTTTAGACCAGTTTATGCCTGAGAACCGCCCCACTGATGTATTACATGGGTTGGTTGAAGCTATGTCTATGTGAATAGAGTGGATGTAGCACACTTTCAGCAGAAAAGGGTAGGTAGAGTGATCAATTCATAATTTTTTATTGGTCTCATTAAACCTGTGCAATTGAAAAACGGTATTATATCCAAAATTAGTATTAGCTGCTGTTTTTGAGTGTTCAGTATGTACCAGGCTAAGTGTTTCACATACATCATTTTATGAACCATCCTAATAACTCTACAGAGGACCAATTCTCTTCCCCATTGCACCTGGGAAGACTGAGACACTGAAACTAAAGCAGCTAGCCTGAAATCCACAGGCAGTAAGTGGAGAAGCATGACATCAGATCTGGGCCTACTTTAGGGCAGATTCTATGCCTGTATGGTGGTGTTGGGGAAATATGTATAATTTGCTCTAGCCCCTACAGCATTGGAATTCCTGTCTAATGTATAGGTCAATGACTGCTATTGGATTATGCTTCCTGTCATGCCTCCAGCAACTTCTATAAATTAATTGGCTTGAAAGAACGCTTTGAAGCATTTAAACTGAAAGAAAAAATCTAAGGTTCTTCATTTTTTAGCCATATAATTATAACATGCTTCCTTAGTAGTTCAGCTATAAGAAATAATGTTGTCAATTTTTAGTTTGTTAATTGTTGCATGATTTGTCCCCAGCTATACAGAAGTGAGCAAAATAATGATAATTATGTGTATTTTTTATTTAGAAGAAATTTTGAATGGAATCCCACTGTGAAGAACAGAGTGGATTTGCTCTATTTGAAAGAGAAGGTATAGAGGGCCGTCCCTTCCCCAACTAGCAGGTCCTAAGGCAACTCAGTGGTTTCTCTGGAACTTTTAGATCCATCTTGGGACAGCCACAGGCCTGTGAAACCAGAAATCCATTGAGTTTTTTCCATTAACTTGGTAAATAATTTTCAGCACTATGTCTGTGTGCTAAGCATTGTGTTAAATGGGAATGAAAGGTGGCATCCCTGCTCTCCTGAACCTGAGTGTCTAGAGAAGAAAGAGAAGATACAGATATGATCTATAGTCCTTTTCTCTTAATCTGTGGCTGATTAGGCACAGCAAAACATCCCTAGGGCTCTTCTCTGAAAGAACTGAACAAGGCTTGTCACTCAGAGTAGAACTGCCTCCATGTAAGCTTCAAGAATGCTCTAAGGTCCTCTCCTCAAGAACTGATCTTGAAATGCATTGTGTGTGTTTGTGGTTCTTTGTAACCACAGGGTAGCCCTACTAATAAAGATCAATGTCTCTAAATTATTAATTACTTTTTCATAGTTTCACTCTTTTATTTAAGTCAAATCTCAGACATAAAATGAAAGAAAAGCCATGCAGTAAAAAATGTTAAGTCTTCCTGTTATGCTTTTTGTTTTGTAGAGGAAAGTAAAAATAATCTAAATGTCTTTTCATTAAGATGTTCCAGTGCATTCTCTGTGTAATGTTAATTGTCTAATGACACTAGCACCATGTGCTGTTTAATAATCTCTCACCATTAGCCGGCAAAGCACTTTAACATCCATTATTATATCCTTTGGGGCTCACAATAGTTCTGTGAGTGAAGCAATCAGGTAGTGCCTTATTTTACAACCACTGAAACTCAGGGTCAGATTAAACTGTGTGCCCAGGATCACACGTTGCAAAGAATATGGGTTTTAAAAACACAACAGTACCCGTTTAGTCCTGGAATTCTACTTACCAGCTCTGGGCCATAGGGAAATTCTCTTTACCAGCTCTGAGTCATACTTTTGCAGGCTACAATTCCTTCATAAATAGTAGACCAGCAACCAGTCCTTATTATAGGCCAGGCACTATTATAAACTCCCTATATGTTTATTCACTTAACCTTGACAATGTTATTAATGCTTTAATGATGCAGAAATTAAAGCACCTATAGGGAAGTAAAATAACTTCTCTAAGGTCATGTTGCCAGTGTGTGATGGAGCAAGATGAGAACTTGGCTGTGGCACTTAAAGTCTGTGATATTAACACTCACACTACAGTCATGACAATGTAATAAGGAAAACATACATTGGGACTCATGAAGGTGCCAGTCAGAATAGTAACAAACATCCCTAAAATTTCAGTAACTTAAACCAGTAAACATTTATTTTTAATTCACACTTTATGTCCATTACAGGAAGGGGGTGATAGCAGGGTATCACCACATTTCATCCTGATTCAAGGACCCTGGTTAAGAAGGCTTCATCAGGAGCTCCTTGACTCATGATGGAGGATACAGGAGAGAAAGATTTTTTAAAGAGTATAGTTGATCATGGTCTTAAAGCTTCTGCCCAGAAGTGACACATATTACTTCTGTTCATATTTCACTGGTCAAAAACAACATCAATATGCAGACAAACATCGCGTGTTTGCACTTATTTGCAGAATCTAAAAATCAAAACAATTGAACTCATGGACATGGACAGTAGATGGATGGCTACTAGAGGCTAGGAAGGGTAGTGGGGAGTTAGGAGGCAGGTGAGGATGGTTAATGGGTACAAAAAATAGAAAAAATAAATAAAACCTATTATTTGATAGCACAACAGAGTGACTATAGTCAATGATAACTTAATTGTACATTTTAAAATAACTAAAAGAGTATAATTGGATTGTTTGTAACTCAAAGGACAAATGCTTGAGGGAATGGATACCCCATTCTCCATGATGTGATTATTTCACATTGCATGCCTGTATCAAAACATCTCATGTACCCCGTAAATATATACACCTACTATGTAGTCACAAAAATTAAAAAAGTATGCAGAGAAGACAATCCTGCTATACACTTGAATATCATAGTAGTGGGCATGGCTGTGCATAGCACAAGTGACCCCTCTTAATGACCCGCCGCACAAAAGCTCATTGGGAAAGTGCATCAGAAGCCGATGTGCTCCTCTCAAAGGCTGGATGCCATTTCTTCTCTTGCCTTGTCAATTTTTTTTAAAATGGCTCCTACAGTTTTCATTGTCAGTAGATATAAAGTACCATATGCTTTTTAACTTAAGAGTTAAAGTCAAAACAAAGACCCAGAAACCAGGAACTTCACCAAGATCAAGAAAAACCTCATCCTTTAGTTACAAGAATTTCTCCTAATGTTCACAGATTGCCCGTCTAATGTCTAATTTATTTCAATATTTCCAGATTCTCAATCCAATTCAACTTTATTGTGTAAATAGCTTTGCATTACCTTACAACTTAAGAACAGAGACTGCAAAGATTCAATTGAGTACATGGAATCATTCATTCATTCATTCATTCTTTCTTTCTTTAAAAAAAAAAAGACACTGCATATCTTAAGTCCTACTGTATGAAAGGCAGGATGCTCCAGGCTGTGAGAAATATAAGGCTGACTCAGGCAGGAATAATGCCTTCAAGGGCCTTATACTCTTTTTCAAAAAGCTTCAATATATGGGAACATTAATAGAAAGTATTGGACATGCATGCATCTACCTACTCAATAAACACCTACTGAGTGTTAACCAAGTGCCAGATACAGTAAATCTTAAGAGAGGAATATAAAGATTAGTCATTCAAAGTCCCCAGTCTGAATTAGTTTAGAGGAGACAGATTATTATAATGCATCACCCTAATTATTGCTCACCCAAGATGCAATGAAAACACAAGGAAAGGTACATAAGTCACACTTAGAAATCAGGGCAGCTCATTGGCCAGAGTTACACCAAGCTTCACTCTAAAACATGGAGTAGAAGCTCTTCCACTGAATGAGGTAATGGACATTCCAGACCAAGGGAGCACCATGGTCCCAGAGAGGAAAGAAGGAACACAGGGTTTAGACAATGACTTCTTGTTTGGATGGCTGGAGTCTAATGTGTGCATGAAAAATGAGAGGAATAATTAAGGTACAGGACAGATCATGAGGAATGTTGTGTGCCAGATTAGGAATTTTCCATAATATCTTATAGACCAGTGGTATCTAAATATTTTTATCCCTTATTTTTATCAAAAAAATTATATGAAGATATGCATGTATAATAAAATTATATTTATTATCTATTCTATTAATTATATTCATGTATTTAAAAACATATACCATAAAATATACATAATAAAGGGATTTTATAGGATGAGAAAATAAAAATACTTTAAAATATTTTAACATAATTACAGTAGAAGACTTTTCTGCTTTCACCATTTATTAGAGAGCAGTGGGTTTAAACATAATTTTTTTAAAAAAATGTTTAATAGTTTGTGATATAGTAATGTAAAGGTCAGGTTCCAAATTCAATTTATTTCTATACTTGGCTTTAGTGGCCATCACAGCTAAACATATGTCTTATAAATGTTTTCAAACCTCATAAATGGGTTTAAGCCCTTATAAATGAGTTCAAACCTCACCAGAAATCTTCATTTAGAAGATATTTAAACATTAGTAAATGTGAAGCTCTAAGAATTTTTATAGATGATATAACATACCTTTGGTTTTACAAAAAAATTCTTATAAAGATGGAAACATTTTCAAACTTTCATTCTCAAAATGCTTTCTTCAAAGCATCACTTTCTGTAAAGCTCAGTTACTTTCTTGGTCATTCTTGTCATCGTCTTGAGTTGGAAGAAACAAATTAAACAAGTTTGTGGGTTTTATCAAATATATGCTAGAAGGAATATTAATGGCAACTCAACATTACAAAAAAATCAGCAAATTTGGAACACCTTTTTTTGTCAATGACAAATGAACGGCTTACTTTCAAATCTGACAACTATTTTAAGCATTTTGAAGTGACATAATCATTGCATTTTGTGGGCAATGAAAATTTTTCTAGTAATTCTATTACAAAGTATTATATTCTACCATTTTATTTTCTGCATAAATGACATCATTTAATCATAAACTAAAATTGTTCAAAATACTCTGAAAGAAAGAATGTTCATGACTATAGAAGATCATCCAGTGGCAGAAATTCTCCTTTTTTCTCAAGATTCCTCCTCCATACTTACAGTCAGAGGATGACCAGACATGTATCCTGTAAGTTTCCAACATTAATCTACATCAAATGTTGGTAAAGCTTTCAACATAAGCTACAAAAGCTGTGAATGGAAGTTCTAACATTTTCTTCCTGCATCTCAATGGATAACCCAGCTCAGCCCTGGGGCATAAACACTCTATTTCAGAGACCACAGCTCTAAAGAGTAGGTCAGAAAAGAGTGATGGGGTAATGAGATCACATTTGTGTTTAGAAGGAGTAACTGGAAACCATGACAGTATGAGCTGGAAGGAGGTGAGGCTGAGGCAGGGATCTCAGACTAAGGCATGATGGTTGTTTGAATTAAGTCACAGAAGGGATAGAAAGAAGGAAACAACACTTTGGTTGAAAATGCAATGTGTAATGAAGTATGAAATCAATAATCTATCACAAGTTAACGTACTGTTGGGTAGAAAAAGATGCTGGTGCCGTTCCCTGAGACAGAGGTTACACAGCAGATTTTGGATGAAGGTTTCAAAAAGCCCTTAAAAGTACAGATAAAAGGCTAAGGGTGTTCAGAGAATCCTTCCAGTTATTAAAGAACCCAAGAAGGCTTCATGGAAGAGGTGACATTGAAAGGGCAGAGCCAAGGATGCCCACTGTGATCTAATGCACGTGTCTCTCCATTTATCTATGTCAACAGGTATGTGCGGTCAAGGACAAAACACGATGTTGACATGAGGATTGGAATCCACTCAGGCTCGGTGCTGTGTGGTGTTTTGGGACTAAGGAAGTGGCAATTTGATGTCTGGTCTTGGGATGTGGACATTGCAAACAAACTCGAATCTGGAGGAATCCCTGGGTAAGCCAAAGCAAAGCCCTTTTCATGCTTAACCCTTTGTCACTTGCTCATTTTGTGACAGTGGGTTTCCTGTGCACAGAAATTCAAAGTTAGATCTAGGAAGCAATTATTTGAAAGGAGACCAGATATTGAGATATCATACAACTATTAACTTCCAAAATCTAATAAAATGCATCAGAGGCAACAAGGATGTAGAATAACACTATAGGTCTCTGCCCTGCATAGCACTGGTTATTAGACTTGGCTGCACATCGGAATCTCCAAAGGAACATTTTTAAAATGCTACTGTCCAGACCCCATGCCAGTTTGTTTAAAGAAGAATCTGTGCAGAATCTATTTTAAGTTCTTACATTAATTCTAATGGGCAGCCAGGATTAAGACCTACTGACTTTTCATACATGACCTAGGACTCAATGAGGAAATTTAGGCTCTTCCTTAAAAATTCAACTTTTCAAATTTGGCTGTCAAGATTGGGTAACATAGGATCCGCAAAGGTGCTAGTGGTCTGCAAAGTCCACTGCAACTAAGGTAAGTCTTGAAAAGTTGTATCAAGATTCTGTTTACACAGATTGGACCCAATAAGATCTCAAATATATTTGAGCCAGTATGATAATCTGCAGCATCTCTTTCTTAAGGATGATGGATGGATGGATGGATGGATGGATGGATGGATGGATGAAAGGACGGACGGACGGACAGACAGACAGACAGATAGATAGGTAGAATAATAGATAGAGATACTGCACTTACATATATTCCTCTCCCTACCCTCTAGACCTGCCCTTGGAGTCATAGATTTCTCTGGTATGTGCCATCATTCCTTGCAAATTATATTTAATATCAAGTAGTGTGTTATCATGGGGGAAAAAGACAACAAGACGTGGAATCAGAGTAACTAGGATTCCCACTCTGCTCCATGCTAAACTCTGTTATCTTCAGCAATTTATGCAAAGCATGCACAGCACCTGGCATGTGATTTTAGCATGAACTTGGCTTGCATCACTCTATCTGTGTGATCTCAGGCCAGTGCTTAATTTCCGAGTCTACCTTTCTTCACTGCAGAAAGAGAAATAATAATACTTATGATTTGCTGCCTTGTGAACGTATTTTCCTCCTCCATGAGAGTTTGTTTTCTCATCTGCTAAATGGGCATAATCCACTTCATAGATCTCCTCTGAAGATTATCTCAGGCAATGGGTATGAAGCACTTTGTACACTGTGCAGCGACAGCCCTAGGTCAGTTACTATGCTTATGGGGTTCCTTCATTCTCTGTGCTGCATCACAGCTGTTTGCCAGACAGGTTTAGAACTGAGGAAGGCCTGATGTGTTACTGCTGGGTTTCTTAAATCTTTCCATTCTTTAGGATTTTCCCACAAGTAACTACCTGCTGAATTTAGACACACCAGATAGCCAATTCATCTATGTTTCCAGGCCTGTATCTTAAAAGCATCACCAAATGGAGAATTGCACATATACTCAATAGATTCCTTTTGCAAAACTTAGAATATACTTTGGAGGTTTGTAAGATACTGCTTTGATATCTGGAAGCTAGTTTAGCTTAATGATAACATTAAGAAACAGAAGAGTGACCAAGTTTAAATCATCACATCACCATGGAATACTATGAAGCCATAAAAAGGAATGAAATCATGTCCTTTGCAGCAACATGGGTGCAGTTGGAAGAAATTATCTTAAGTGAAATAATGCAGAAACAAAACCAAATACCACATGTTCTCACTTATAAGTGGGAGCTAAACATTGAGTACATATGGACATAAAGACGAGAATAGACACTGGGGCTTGCTAGAGGGAGAAAGCAGAGAGCGGGTCAAGGGACGAGAAATTACCTATTGGGTACTATGTTCACTACCTGTGTGAGGGTTCCGTCTTACCCCAAACCTCAGCATCATGAAATATACTTTGTAACAAACCTGTACATATACTACCTGATTCTAAAATGAAAGCTGAAAAGAAATGAATAATTTTTAAAAAGAAAAAGTGACTGAGTTTAAATCATCTTTCACACTCCTATTTTTAATATCATGAGTCATGAGGCTGAACCGTGGGTTTACTACTTACGAGATATGAAGGCTGGAAGATTGTGGCAAGTACTTTATGCCCTCCCCAGTTTCTTCACTGTAATTTTGAACTGAAAACACCAGCCTTAAAAATGTAGTTTCAAATGTGATTATGCACTTAGTCTAGTCTTCTATATAGTATCCAGCTCTGCTTAGCCATGGGATGTTGTCAATGTGCAAAATGCAGGAATGTCAAAACAGGTCTCCAAACTCACCATGGTTTGATCTTGTTTTGACTTATAGTTTCCCGCTTTTTTATTGTCTTCTTCTTTAACACCTCTGAGCCTTGTTTCTAGAACAATGGTTCTCAAACTTCAGCACTGGAATCACCTGAGGGCTTATTAAACCATAGATTGCTGGGCCCCACCTACAGAGTTTCTGGTCCAATGTGTCTGGCATGGAACTCAAGATGATGCCTTTCTAACCATTTCCTGGTAGGAACTGCTGACCTTAGTGCCACACCATGAAGATCACCATTTTTGAACTTGTGTTAAATGAGATAAGCATATAAAGTCCTTTGTCCTGTACTCAGTAAATATTAACTGTGGTTGTCGTAGTAGTAGTTACCATATAATACAGTTGCTGTGTGATAGAGAGACTCTGAAAGTAAAAGTTCTTGTCTCAATCCAGCACTGCCACTAACCACTAATATGATTTGGGGCCAAATAAGTACTTGTGACTTCTAGGCCAGTTTCAGCATCTCCAAAGTGAGACAAAGAAATGTCTATCACCTAAGGTTGTTGGAAGACTGGAAATTATATGAGATAATCCATGGAGCATAAGTACTACCTTTGGCTGCTAGATAACATTTATACAAAGCAAGAGTTACACAATTGTTAGATCTTATTTACTATCATGACTACTTTCCTTATATCCTAGCATTAAAAATTATCAGAAAATGTCAAGTTTACTTGACACTCAATACATGAGAATATTGCCTGAAAACTGACACATCTCCTTAGAAAAAAATGCAACCTACAGAGCCTTATCTGCAAATGCCTTACCCCAAAGCTCAAGTTAGTAGCAAGGATGAAAAGAAACATCTAAAACCCAGTTTCTATCAAAACATTTAAGTATATATTGATTAGCACTTCAGCAGAAGAATCAGTGAAGACAACAATCTCTTTCACTAGGAAAAACATAACATTGATTTAATACACAGAAATATTAGTCCCCCTGCATACTGACAGCAGAATAATCAATGTAGAATAATAATAAATATAGAATCCAGAGAAAATGCTAAATGAGGTTGATATTTAACTTAATTATCTTAAAAGAAAATCAACCATTGTACTTTATAAAACCTTCCTACCAGGTTCATTTTGCCTAGAAGAAAAGGTAAGCTTCCAGTCTTAACCCTGAGCTTGATCTGAGAAAGCAGATGGGGCCTTCCCTTTCATGGAAGGTCAGACCATCTGTTACTCTCCCAGGGAAGTATCACTGAGTTCATATGTATGAACAAAATACAACTTGGGAATATTTTGTACTAATTCAGGACATTTCTCAAGAGAGTGCAAACATCTTTCACATACTTATTTTTAACATATTGCACTTGAAATCAATCAAGATATTTATTGGAAGATGTAGAGAACATGCCTTAAATTATCAGAAAGGATTTGTTTGTAGTTTCTGTTTTTTCACATGTTATTTGCAATGAACTATTCTTTCTATAAGGAGGGATTTAGCAGAATGGGTTAGAAGAATGAGAGGGAGTAGCAGAGCTAATACTAAAAGTAAACTGCATATTATTTAATTAATGAATGTATTTATTTTTTCTAAGACAGGGTCTCACTTTGTCATCCAGGCTAGAGTGTAGTGGCATGATCTCGGGCTTACTGTAGCCTCAACCTCCTGGGCTTAAGCGATCCCCCCACCTCAGCCTCCTGAATAGCTGGGACTACAGGTGCACACCACCATGCCTAGCTAACTTTTGTACTTTTTTGTAGAGACAGGGTTTTGTCATGTTGCCCAGGCTGGTCTCAAACTCCAGAGGTCCAGTGATCTACCCGTCTCAGCTTCCTCAGTGTTAGCCACTACAATGAATTTTTAAAAGCCACTCTAAATTTTTTTAAAAAACTTCTCTATTTACTTGGATATATTTTTCTTAGCATTACAAAAGCCAAGCAAAATATTAAGCATTCTTTCATTCAAAGGAATACTAAGGTAAATTTAGGGAAATGACTTCTGAGCTGAATTGGACAGTAGGAAATTGTTAGCAAGCATCAAATAGCACATTGAATTTGGAGAATTGCCAATTACTTGAATAGCTGGAGAGAGCATAAAGGAGCTATATTAGAAGAGTGTCAGAAAATGAGCTTTGAAGTGACAGAGCCAGAGAATGAAAGCTTTGAGGCCTTATTCAGAAGGCCTGACAATTGTCTTCCAGAAGCCTTGAGGAGGCATGGAATACACAACAGTAATATAATTACAACGGCATTTTTTAGAATACTCTTAACAACTTGTGTATTTGCTTTTATACTGTATATACTATACCATGCACTGTTTTGACTACCTTACACAAATCAACTTGTCGAATAATCATAAAGATCATAAGAGATAGGTACTATTATTTTTCCCATATAATGGGGAAGAAGATAGACTGATAGAAGGGCTAAGTAATTTGCCCAAGATCTCTCAGCTGGCAAGTGGAAGCGCTAGAGTTTGAATCCAGGAGATCTATCAACAAAGTCCGTGTTCATAACCACGTTACCTTGCTAGTCTACCCAGACCACATTATAGCACAATAAGTAGTCTGATTGAATTGGACAGTTATGAGGACAGAGAAATTCTTCCCCAGGAGAATTTACCATGTGAAATTTCCATGAATCAAGTGTGATCCTTAAGGCCCTGATACCATATGCTATTTTGCTAAAAAAGAAGCCTGAGTCATGAGCTATAGTGGCTGACAATTGTGCAGCCATGAGTCACTTCACTTGTGAGCGAGCCCAGCCAGCTGCCAGCCTGTACATGTCCACAGCTTTGTTCTTTGCTCCTTATAAAATACATGTTATAGGGGAAATTATACCCTACAGTGGTTTTCCCAAAGGACCCACACTGTATCCCTATGGACTTATCAGAACTGCCCTTGAGAAGCATATAGACAAGTTGGAGAAACAAGATACAAATACATGAAGATTGAAATGATAGGAAAGTTTCCAAGACAACAAAATAACTATTTTTGCATGGTGATTTGGACAATAATTGCCACTGGGGTTCAGAAATATTTGCAGCACTTGTTTTTCCAATCAATACCACTGGAAAAAAAACACTGATTTGTAAAGTTTGCTGAGATCAGGCTGACAATCATAAGAAAAGCCAAAAGATGTGCTAGGTGTAGCACAGAAGGACTGTATTTGATCAGAGGTAGCAGTGTCTCTTGGGTTGATGTCAGTGATACTGCACTCACGAATTTTGCTTCTATTTTCTTATATTCTTTCTACTTTTTAGGAAAACAAGTACTGTCCTTAAGGACATGCCTTAATAGTACCCATGTGCAACCCTGATGTTGGCTTTGTACAGGACAAAATTAAATAGGCTTCGCAGGCAACATCAGGAATGTGTAATGACCTATGCCTTCTACACACAGGAGGATTCACATTTCCAAAGCCACACTGGACTGTCTCAACGGTGACTATAACGTGGAAGAGGGTCATGGTAAAGAGAGGAATGAATTCCTGAGGAAGCATAATATAGAGACTTATTTAATTAAGCAGCCTGATGACAGTCTGCTGTCCTTGCCTGAAGATATTGTCAAGGAGTCAGTGAGCTCCTCAGACCGGAGAAACAGTGGGGCCACGTTCACTGAAGGATCCTGGAGCCCTGAACTGCCCTTTGATAACATCGTGGGGAAACAGAATGTAAGTCCTCTCTTCCTCCTTCTGCTTGGCTATGAATGCATGCTCGTGTGCATCTCCAATCCAGATGCCTCAGAGAAAACTGATTCATCTTTAACTTTTTCTCCAGTGAGCACCATAATTGCAAATGATCAAACTATCTCTGCATCTCCTCAGGACAGAATTAACCTCTGTATGCAATTCCAGGAAATGCCAGAAATGCCAGAGGTTCCTAACACCCTCTCCTTTTTTTAAATTTTTTTATTTTGTAACCTAGCTAAAAATAAATATTATGTGAAGCTGAATTGTAATTTTACCCAAAAAAAACCCACTCATGTTGGAAAAGATAAACCCTCCGTTGTTAAACTAAAGAGGAGGGTCAAGTACATGAGAATGCTCCTTTTTCAGTAGCTGGCCATCCTCAGTTCTGCGTCACCCTCTGAGATTCAAAATCAGGAGAGCACTGCTGATGAAAATAGGAAAACAGCACCAAGTGATGCCCAGAATTAGGGAGTTCAGGAAGAGCATGTAATTTCAAAGCCACCCACATGATTCTATTTTTATATAGCATGGATTTGCATCTTATATGAAGGACGGGGCTACAAAGTCAGTAGGTAAGGAGTAGATCATCAATAACCAAAATTATTTTTATATTATTTATTCAAGTGTTGAAGTCACATTAAACCCAATGGGATTCTCAGCCTCCAAGAGGCACTAGATAACTGAGGCTGAGCTAGGTCAAGAACCAAGGTGGACACAGAGATTCTGTTCTCTCAGAATGCTTGCTTAGAGTTGGGCAAAATTACCTGCTCTAATGCGGATTTTCTCTTTAACCTCTTTAGATACAACATATTTAGTTGAATTCATGTAAGTTCAATGGTGTGATGGTACCATACATTTTTAGAGAAAGAAATAAAAATAGCCAATATACAACACTTATCTAACAGTTATCTGACAGTTTCTGATAAGATCCTCAACCAAGCAGAAGCTGAGAGTTCTATGAAGTACCCAGCCAATAGTGTCTGGAGGTTTATGAAGACGTATAAGGGTTAATTTTTAAATTCCATAGATTTTTAAATTCCAAAGACTTGAACATTTCTCATTAACTTGTAGATAAGAAAAATGTCTGCCTGAAAGATTTTAAGATAGAAAAGTTTAAAATGCTGGAAGTCTCCCCTCTTTCTTTCGCATTTGAAAGTTTGATGGCGCACTCTGAGGTTAGGCTGTCTTTGGTTCCTTTCTGGATCTGTGGGGGAGGAACCATGAGAAAATGCATGGGCCAGATTCCACTCAGAAAAGCTGCAGGTTGAACCTAGCCTACATGACCCTGCAAGAGTTGACCCTTAGATCTTAGACTGCTCTTTTGTGAGTGTTTAATTTGCCCCCAAAATATTATGCCTACACAAGTCATAACTGATTGCAATGCCTGGGTTCTTTCCATCTCTGAGTTGGTGTGCATGGTGCCCTTTGTTATTTCATAAAATAATGGTGTTATATATTTCCTGGAGTGGGTGCATGACCAGCTGACAGTGCCCTTTCTGCTGCTTTTGCCTATTGTTGGCTCGGGTCTAAATGCTGATTATTCAAAGAGAAAGAAATGCATGCTTCACCCTGAATACCTTAGTAATTCTATATAAAGTTCTCTGTCTCCGTTTTAGTTTTTGTTTCATCTTTTTTTTTTTAACTCTTGAAAAACTTCTCTCCATTTAAGCTGATTGTGGGAATTGAGATAATTCCTTAGTGTTCTAATCTCAATGGTACCTGAACTTGCTACTAATAATTGAGAGCCAAGAAGATAGATGGAGGTGTTTGGTTTTATTCCATAGTTAATTGATCTGGTTAAATTATATAGGAATGCTTGAAATATTTATTTGCTGATTTCCTAAAGATATTTCCTGATGTCACCAAATACTTATTATAAAAGATGCCATTATTATCTAGAGATTGTTATTCTTGTTTAACCATACATTTTTTACGATGCCCAAGTTTTGCCTGAATGTAACCCATCTGTGCCGTCTTCAGCATGAATAATCTGAATTCATTTTGATGCCTTCAGACTGAAGAGCCAGTGAATGTGTGCTGATATTCATGAATAACCATGTGCCACTAATAATATTTTGGAAATTACTGAGCCAATTAAAACAGTCACAAGTATTCAGTGTTTGTACTTATGCTTAACTCTAGAAGTCAGTGAGCCATATGTGCAATTCAGAGACATAATTTGTCCCTGGAAGAGATCAAGACTGGTCTGGCTGAGCCTATGCTGTGCCAAAACACCCGGTCAATTCCACGGAAGCCCCAACCATCTGAGTGTTTGCATAACACAGATAAAGTACACTAATGCTTCACTGGGGGTATTCCAGCTAAATTGGCCAGATGTTTTGGCTTCTATTGATTCATAATATGTGCTTAGAAATATTTTTAATGGCATCAGATTGGTGTGTCATATTCTGTGCTATGCAGACAGCAGATGTTCAGATAGTTACATCCTCATGTATTCATTCATTCAATAAGGATTAATTGAGCATCTACCACATGCCAACTACTGCTAGTTAAAAAAAAAAGGAGGGATGGGGGAAAAAAAATCACTTTAGAGACAAAGTCAGCCAGTAGTTTATATTCTTAATGAAGATAGAAATTACATCCGTTTTACTTACCATAATTTAGCCCACAATTAGAACAATACCTGGTAAATCACAGGGCTTGATGAAAGTTTGTTGAATGAGTGAATCAAATGATAGATATGGGTAGTGAGGAAAAGGAACCAGTCAAGTTTGAATTCTAGATTTTTTGCTTGGGTGACTGAGTGGATGATAGAACTCCCAGCTGAAATAAGCAGTACTGATATAGTACTGGAAACAAATGCTTGTGTGGAGAAGACTAGGAATTCTCTTTGAAACATGTTGAGCTTGAGATGCCTGGGAAAAATCCAGGGAGAGTGATCACATATTTCTGAACCTTGGGCATAAAAGAACTGTGCAAGAGATGTGGATTTGGTTTTAATAGTCACGAGAATTTTGGTGTTAGTAGAAGACGTGGCAGTGAAAGATATTGGCTGTTGGGAATCTGTAAAATTAAGGAACAAGAAGGCACAAGCAGACCCTGAGGAACACCAATTGGAAGGTGAAAGAGAGTCAGTATTCCTTGACAGAGACAGGAGAAGCAGTCAAAGTGGTCAGAAAGAACTAGAGGATGTGGTGGCAGGGAAGCCTAGAGAGTATGGCGTTTTGAGAAGGAAGGGGCCATCAGCAAAGTCAAATGGAAACAAGAGGCCCAGGAAGATGAAGACTGAAAGCTTCCTATTGGAATTGGATTGAAGGACATCACTGGCAAGAGGCAGATCTGGCAAGATGGTAGAGTCAGAAGCCAGGTCATCATAATTGGTAAGAGGTGGCTCTGGGTTTCCGAGATCTCCAATTCCATCCCTGTTCTTTTCCCTCTACCCATTTCCGTAGTTTGTAAATGGCCTGGAGGAGCAATGAAAATCACTAATAATTATCTCTGGCCCCTTATGTGAGCCTTCTAGTTTGTGTCTGCTTGACCATAGGCCCTTGGTTTTGATTCTGTATCTTCTCTGCCCCTATATCTGTATCCATTTGGGTTTAAATTGCTTATTTGGCCCCGTTCTGGTATCCAAGTATTGCTCTTGGACATCCTGAGCACCCATGCCTTTTTATATCTGCCCCCTGACAGGTGCAGATGCTCTCCCCTTAATTTGATGCCTTGGTTTCCTTAACCCTGACTCAGCTCCCAGTGAGACTCCCCATGCCTTGAGTTTCTAGGTGAAATGAAAGTAAGAAAACTAGAGGGCAAAGCATTTAGGATCACATGTAGACTATTGGAACATAAGATTTAAAAAGTAGAAGCAGATGGTTGAAGCAGACCAAAAGTGAAAAATTTCACATCTAGGGGAGACTATCCATGAAGTTCAAGGCTAGATTGTTAAATGAGTTATCAACATGGACATTGAATCTCTCAGTGTAAAGACAACATTGGAAATGAAAGGAAGACAATAACAGGATCCTTATCATAAAGATTATAATTTTCCTTTTCTGCTACATGCTCTGGGTAAAATCTATATCTGAGTTTGAGCTCTTGTTCATTCTGTTAATTAACAGATACTCAAGCATACTACATACTGAGGATCCAGTAATAAATCCCTGTCCTCCAGGAGCTTATATTTCTTTTTCTTTTTTCTTCTTCTTCTTTTTTTTTTTTTTTTTTTTTTGGACAGAGTTTCACTCTGTCACCCAGGCTGGAGTGCATGGTGTGGTCTTGGCCCACTGCAACCTCCACCTCCTGGGTTCAAGTGATTCTCCCACCTCAGTCTCCTGAGTAGCTGAGATTACAGGCATACCCCACCACCCCTGGCTAATTTTTGTACTTTTAGTAGAGATGTGGTTTCACCATGTTGGCCAGGCTAAGTCACAAACTCCTGACTTCAAATGATCCACCTGCCTTGGACTCCCAAAGTGCTGGATTACAGGTGTGAGCCACTGCATCCAGCCCAGGAACTTACATTTCAAAGAGGTGAGGATTGCAGACAATCAAAACATATAAGTGTAATGAAGGAAATAGATATGACAAGGGAGCATAAAGAATACAAAAGGATTGTCAGAGAAAGCCTCTCTAAAGATTTAATGAGTGCTAAGAGGACCCTGCATGCAAATAAGCAGGAAAAGAACATTCTAAAGAGAGGAAAAGCAGTACAGACACCCTGAAGTGGAAAAGAGTTTAGTGTGTTAGAACAGCAAAAAGGCACTAGTGGCTAGAGCATAATGAGCAGGGGAAAGAGGATAACAGATGGAGCTGAAGGGGCCGGGACCTCCATCCTGCAACCCTTGTTGATGTATTTTATTACAAGGGAAGTGATAGAAAGATTATAAGCGGGGCAGTGATATTATCTAAATTCGATTTTTAAGGGATCACTTTGACTGTGAAAAATGGACCGTCGGGGTAAGAGGAGACTTGGCAGAAAAAAAAATCCTCTTAGACTTCAGATTTTCAAGAAGATACCAAAGGTTTTTATGTAGCTACAAAATGTATTGTGTGAAGGATATTAATCATTTTAACTGGATTTTTATGACAAGTAATATGCCAAGAGAACTGAGGCCACTCTTTTAGAAGGAAGGTCCCTTTTCAGAGCCTGGGATTTGTTTCCATATACTGTGGAATCACCTTCATCCCATCCATCCCTTTCACGTTTATTACAGCCTGAGAATCCAGGCATGTTTCTGTTACTCCCTTAGGACTTTTAAAAGACTCACATGGAGAAAAGTATACAGCTGGTACCTCCACTGTATATTTTAGTCATTTCTACATGATAGACTGATTTTGGGCATTTTTGTTATCTTGAAATTAATGTGTTTCCCATGAGGATTATAAACAGATGGAATGTCTACCTCCATGTAACAAATGGAAAGCAAACACACTTCATTGCCTGGAATATAGATAAATATCCACAAGGTCACCAACACTGACAGGAGTAGAGAGTTTTGGGACAGGTAGCATGTTGGGAGTGGTGTGAACATTTTTTCCACTTAATTCTCACACCAGCCTTACAGAGTAAGTGTGATCTGCCTACTTCACAAATGGGAACATCGGGATTCAGAAAGAATTCATTCCCTGAAGGACATGTAGCAGGTAAATAACAGAGATGGAATTAGAGTCCCAAATGTCTAACTCCAAAAGCCCCATGCTTTCCATCAGATCACACGGCTTCCATCTTTGTGGCCTGAAGATATATGCTGGGTGTCCACCTTCCACCTTGTTTTCAGGTCATCTGTCAGTCTCAGAAGGTGAGTGAGTATTTGTGTGGTATGTGTGTAGTGTGTGTGAATATGTGTGTAGTATGGTGTGTGTTATATGTATGTGGTGTGTGGATGTGTTATATGTATATGTATGTGTGTAGTGTGCATGTATATGTGTGTGGTACGCATGTGGTGTATGTATGTTTAAATGTGTATGTATTATATATGTTTGGTGTGTATGTGTATGTGGTGTGACACGGGTATGTGTGTGGTATGGTGCATGTGTGATATGTGTGTATGTATGTGTGATGTGTATGTGTATGTTGCATATGTATGTGATGAATGTGTGTGATGTGTATATATGTGTATGTGGGGTGTGTGTGAGTGGTGTGTATATATTTGTGGTGTGTATGTGTGTGTGATGTGTATATACATGTGTAAAGCTCTCTACTCCTGTCAGTGTTGGTGACCTTGTGGATGTTTACCTACATTCTAGTCAATGAATTGTGTTTGCTTTCCATGTGTGGCTATATGTGTGTGTTGTGTGCAAGTATATGTCTGTGTGGTAGGCATGTGGTGTGTTATGTGTGTATAAGAATGATATGCATGTAATATATTTGCATGGTATGTATGTGTGTGATGTGTGTATATGTGTATGTAGGTGTGATGTGGTATGTGTGTAGTGTGTGTATGTGTGGTATGTATGTATGTGTGTATGCATATGTGGGGTACGTGTGTGTACATGTATCACCCTCTCATATATATGGGTCGCTTGCTCACCAGGGCTATTTCAAAATTTTATATGAAAGCATCAGGAAATGACCAGATTCCACTCCAGCTAAATTTTGGAAATTCTATCCAACCAAGAAAGATCTCATTGACTATGTGTCCTGGCGTGATAATTGTTTGCATGAAAAAAGGCAATACCAGGCAGCCTCTCACATATGTCTAGCAGTAAAACAAACAATCATTTGATTTAGTCCCACTTGAGTTGGCAAATATTGAGACCAGAAGAAAAGGAAATGTGAAGAGAGTGGAGGCTGGCTGGGCTGGCAAGTATGATGAAAGAATATATTTAGGTTACTATGTCTTCACCAATTCCACCTGGGACTTTTCTTAGATCCTGTTCTCTGTATGTACTAGAAGAAAAGGAAGAATTCTCAGCTAATTGCCATCCTGATTAAAACTCCCTTGTGGACCCAATGCTGAGCCCCAGGCTCCTCAGAGTAAACTGGTTAGTCCTGTAGGCTATGAGTCTTGTGATCCTTGGGTAAATCTCTGTAGGATTCAAAATTGGCACATATGACAGTGGAAGGGCCTGAATGGAAACTAAGCAGAACTGAGTTGGGGCCAGATTTCTCCAGTTGCTATTAAAAGACCTGGGGCAACCACTTCTCCCCTCCAAGGCTCGGTGTCCTCATTTGTACAATGGCAAAACTGGACTGGATAATCCAAAAAATTCCTTTCAGCTCTGATCTTGCCCTGTTCAATTTCTTTACCTCAGACATAGGCTGCAAGACTATGGTCATACTGGTGAGCCACATACACTTCAGAATTCTACCATCCATTAATAATTTACCAGGAAGCTATGGGAACATCTTACTGTAGGAAAACAGCTATGCTTATCCTGGTGAACTGTCTTAAAGCATGAATACCAAATTCAGCAACAGAACTTAAAAACAAAAAATAAAAAAGTATTTGAGGTAAAATCTTAGCTAACTAGGGAATAAAATTTACCCTTTTCTCTAAGCATCAGATAACTGAGTTTTGATTTTATGTAGATAAACACCCAAACAATATTACAGACATCATCACACTTTGCCTGCTTTCAAGGTCCTGTTTTCAACATGATCATTATGTTCTCTTATTGAGTGATATTGATCCCTGGGGATTTGATTTCTTTCCTTCTTGTTTCTGCCCCTAAATGGTGGATTCAAACTATGCGGCAGGCCCCTATTTTGTGAATATGAAGGCGTGCAAGAAAATGCACTCTTTAAATTCAAACTCATTTTACTTTTATCATTCAACTTGAGAAAGTCAATCCTATCAAGATACATATTTGTTCATTCATTCATTCATTCAGCCCTTCATTTATCAATGGCTTACTGAGAAACTACAGTCAAACTTTTACTTTGCCAGTAAAGTTCTAGGCTCTGGGGGTAGAGAGATGAAGGTGGGGCAAGCACTCTGGAGCTCAGTTTGATGGTGTTACTAAGAGGTCAGCAGGCTCAGTGCGAACATTGTTATAATTACTACAGGACAGAGTAGTAGAGGAGGGAACATTGATCTGAGTTAATCAGGAAAAACCTTAAGCTGAGATTTACAAGCAAGCAGGAATTAAGCCAAAAATGAGGGAACAAGACCCTATGAAGAGAGAAAAAGCAAGTCCACCATCTCCACCTGGGTTTCTTTGCTCAAGACCAAAGCACAGGCTTCTCTTTCCCTACAGGGAATTCGGACCTGAAATTCCTCCCCCTAAAAACACCTGAAATATTGCGTCTTGATTTTTAGAAAGGTGTGTTTTCATAGGTAACTGCTTCTGTGATAAGTTACAGAATATCTGATTGTCCATGTCCAATATCAATATGCAGAGAATCACAGGCACATTTTTCCCCACAGGTAATTTTTTAAAACCATTTTAACATCAGATTAAGTTTTGATGTTTATTAGATAAGACATCTGCAGACTTAGGGTCAAGAACATGGAAAGCTTTGGAAATTTCCCTGAAGTCAAGCTGCACGCTTCCGGTAACATGGCTTTTTCTGACAATAAAACTCCCCAGGCTGTCCTTAGCCCTGACTCTGAGGATAGCTGCTGAGTTCAGCCAGGGAGAACCATTAGCAGGGTCTGTTTTTTCACTCTGTTCAAAAAGACAAGTGGATTTGAAGCCTTCCAGAGAACACTGAATGGATTAAGTAGGCAATTTGATCCATTTGCGTTGACTCATCTTTCCTTCCTCTGAAGTCCCTGGGGTAGACTAAGGTAGAAAAGATAAAGGTAGAGATAGGCTTGAGGCTCGTGTCAAAACACAGATCTGAAAAATTTACTTTTAGGTTGTCAAGCATGTATCATGCAGCCATGGTTACTCCCATGGCTGATAACCTGCTGAAACTTTTCTAAGCAAATGAACCAGACTTTTCTTTTACAAGATATTGATTAGTCATTTGGGCAGTCATACAACTGTGAGCTGACAAACAAGAATCAATAAATGTATACTACTTTAAATATGTGATGGTGAAAATGTATGATATTTTAAATATGAGAAGATAAGCAGGAAGAGAAAAAACAACAATCTGGATTCTTTTCCCCTGACTTATTTCCTCAATTTGAAAACAAAGAACCGGGATTTATTTTTTATCAATCTTGGCGTTCTCTTTGCCAAGGACTGGGCTCAGATTTTTCAGTGTAAAATGTCTTCAGTGAGCTACATCAGGATTGCTCTCATCTCTTTGCCACCAAGGATAACTTTTATTGTTTGACACAGTGCAGTTCATATCTAGCAAGGTTTTTCTTTCCAAGCAAAATTGCATTTGATGTGAGTGAATTTGTATTCTCATTTTTCAAGTGATTTTGTATTGTGTCCTGACCCACTAGTTTTCCTGCGCTACACAAACAAATGGGTCTTCCCACTCTAAGGTGACTGAATTCTAGCCAGAGAAAAGATAAATGATATTTTTGTGTTGGCCCAAACAGCCTCATCCTGGTTACTTATATGTGTACTTATTTTTACTCCATCTTGTGCCAAAAGAGATTTACAGTGGCTTATCTTCAGTAAACATACAATACTGATGGAAATTTTTGCCAAGTCCTCTTCTACCTCAAAGATCCCCCAAACTACTGTTACGAATTTCAGGTTATGCACCACTAGATTTCACAGTGTCTCTTCCCACTCTTTGACTTTTATGTTACCTTTAGTCCCCTAAAGAATCACGTTACACTGTGAGATAGTAAGGACTTTGGACACATTGTGTGTGGTATCACCCACTCTGGACTTCATGTCTTGGGGAAACTTAAACACAGGACCACTCATTAGTAATAAACCCGGAAACAAACACTCGGGATAATAAAAACCCAGAAAAGCTAAACAAATTACACCATTCTTGTAGAAATGCTTGTGTTGGGAAGGTTAGAGTAAAAGGAAGTAGAAGCCACAACCCCAAAGATGTAGCAATTTAGCTCTAACGTAGATGGTTTCTTCTTTTCCCAGTTTTGCCCTGCCACAACTAGTGAAAAGTAAGAGATGCTAGATTCTTGAAGGTCAGTAATTTGTTGCTCCACTGGAACTAAATTAAGGAAAGCATTAATAACTACATTCAATTAGTAAATTGTATAATAGAGGTTCAAAAAAGCTCACACTGATAAATTTAAAACATGAGCAATTTACCAGCAACTCAAGGTATAACAGTTTTTCATCTGCCTAGATTAAAAGTCACTTCTGAACCTTCAAAGCTAAAAATTTAAATAATTCTATTTCAGCTTTCCCAAAATTTCTATTAGGAAAACACACACACAAATACACACACATATAAACATGCACGAGCACACACACACACACACACACACACACACACACCCCTTCTTTTCCCCATGGCACTGACACTTTTAAAAATCTACATCTTTGATGTTCACAAGAAAATGGAGTAGCTTAGGTCTTGATGTATGTTTGTTTATTCATTTCCTGAGCTAAAATCCTCCAGGTTGCCAACCCAAGGTCATTCAGATGATGGGACAGTGGTCAACTTTCCAACCACAGCCAATGACATTTCAACCCAGCGAATTCAGTGCTAGGAGATATTTCAATAAACACCTACCCTGTGGCCCTATGAACAAACCACTGATGTTTCAGCTTCTCTCTCCCCTACTTATGAATCCCATGTGAATTCTGCAGAAATCTTGCCTCCATTCCTAGATCATACCTTATCCCAGCACTTACACCATCCCTAAACCTGAGATGAAGTCAGTGCTGGAGTTTGCATATCTGTTCCACACATTACTAAGTATGTGATACTTTAAAAGCTAAAAATTCAATTGGACAATTTGCCTCAAATCACGTTATGTCAAAGTGGTCGGATTTAAATGCGTATGCCAAGCTCTGTTTCAGGCAATTCTGCAGAAGTTTAACAACATTTTTTGATTAAAAAAAATGACCCAAGTGTGTAATGTCTCAGACATAATCACATTTCCAAAACTGAGATTAGGCTCTTCTTTTTGAGGAGCTCAAAGAATAATATTAGAATCAAGCATCTAGGAATAGCTAATAAATTGGTAGAACAGAGTCAGACAACCTTCTCGGGCAGGAGGGAATCATTATCAGACCCCACTTGACCCAAGTTAACCTGGCAGGAGTCCTTAGACCAGGTCTAAGGGACAAAATCCAGAATGTTGGTAATTCTGTCTGTGAGGTCTGAGTCTTCTTATCTAGAGAGCCCTGCCCAATCATGTGGAATTGTGGTTGGGTCTGGAAAGAAGCCACAGCTGACCACTTGCCCACATCACTTCCAAAGACAACCAGCAGAGTACATCTATGTCTAAAGCCATGACCCACCAGTAGGTTGAACTGAAGCAAGGGGCGAGGTGTTTAATGCCAGGCAAAGTATACCAGGAAGACAACCTAGTATTGTGCTTGAATATCTTGGGACCTAAACCCCAAAATGAATAAACTGCTTTCATGCTCCAGTTTACCAATATTAGTTGAAAGGCCAAGTGTGAGGTTGTGCGGTTCAAATGAGTAGCAAATAAATACGTGCCTACTGTGGTATCAGCCAGAGCTAGGGGCTCCTCCCTGTCATTGTTTTATTCTCTTCATCATAGACTGAAATTTCAGGGCACCAAGGAGCAAAAGTCAATCAAAGGATTTCACAGATCCCTTAATCCCTATCAAAGTTAGCATCCAGACAATAGTGGAAAACTTCCAACTCTGCCTAAAGATGGGAAGCAACAATTTCCTAAATGGCCTGAGCCCCAGACTGACATTGTGTACTCATAATTGGGAACTGGAAACCAGACAACAGAGGGGTGCTGAAATCCTACAGCAGGCTTATTTCAAATGTCTAGGCTATTATTTCAACAGAATGGACATTATGACCCTTGCTATAGTGTTTCCTGGAGCAGAAGCTATGAGACTATTCTGAAAATTACTTAAACCGCTTTCCATAGCAGAGTCCCACAGACCTCCTCCCACAATAAGATCTCGTTAAACATTCATTTGCTTTTTTTGGAAAACAGATTATAGTGACATAAATACTCAAAAAAATAAAAGGAAAAGTAAGCGTGATTTCTAACTGAAAAAGCATTAAACAGATCATTTGGTTGTACTGTTTCATTTTCTCTTAGTATAGACAGGAAAAGTTGCAACAATCTTGACTAACATACCTCGTTTATGGGAAATGGTCTTATTCGCTAGCACCTTCACTCCCATAGGAAGGAAAACTTGTTGTATGACAGGGTCTTGGAGATCTCATGTGGATATTTTATCAGGGTCTCCCCAAGTCAACATTTACTCAAATACCACTTAGCACTTTCTTACTAGGAAAATATTGCATCTCATATCTCCCCATTCCCAGATTTGAGGGGAAAAAACTGTGCCATTTTCAAACATAACAAGCATTCTCCCTGAGGCCCTCAATGCAAACCATTGTAGATTAGATCCCCTTGAAGCTTTCCCAAGGTATGAGCTTTCTTAAAAAGAATAATTCATAAGTATTTAAGATGATGGATATATTAATTAGGTTAATTCAATCATTGTGCAACATATTCGTATTATCATATCACTGTGTACCACATAACTGTATATTATTATAATTTGTCAAAAAAGAGCACAAAATAATTCCTTTTAAAGTAGAAGCCTTCTTTTCTAGGGGTTGGATTGGCATTTTAACAAACAGTAGAGAAAAAATAGCTGTAATGTGTACTGTTGGGGTACTCTTACATAGGCTTAGTGTTTTTCCTGTGTCTTGTGGGACATAGGAAGTTCATAAAGACTGAAGGTGAACTGCCTTTTCCACAACCCAAAGCCTGCAGGGAGCAAGTTTAAAATGGAGGTACAGAGGCTTCCAAGTTAGGTACAGAAAAAGGCTGACACAGGGGTGATGGAAGCGTGCTCCAGGAATAGGTTGGGGAAGCTATTGGCCCTACCTACTTCTGAATGCAAATTCCAGTCTGAAACTGAAAACAAGCAGAGTCTTTGGGAAAGGTTAGGACATCTCAGCATGAGAGACAGAAGCTGCACAGCTGTGCCTTGACATTGCTAAGCCTGGCATTCTCTCTAGGTTTTTCCCATATCAGCAATGAGTTGGCCCATACTGTGAGTGTTCAACTGCTATAGCTAAATCTGAAGACTACCGCATCTTCCTCGTAGGGGAGCTAATAAAGAATAAAGTGCTTTCAGTAATGACCTTAACCTTCTTCCACAGCTGGCTCATGGAAAACACACAAACTGAAGTTAGCCCAGGTCCTGGTCCCAGAAAAGGCTCAAGGTTACCCCCTTGCCAGTCTGTGGTCTTTGGTGCTCTAGCAGCCAGAATTGGGAGGTAGTAATGGAAGTGACATTCTCTGGATTCCAAAACTCTGAATAAAACCTCACATTGTCCTGAATGGTATTGCCTAGGTTTTCTTTTATGGCTTTAGGTCACATGTATACCTGTGTAACAAACCTGCACATTCTGCA
>CAUYLG010023525.1:0-68732 GCA_963573385.1 Cacajao melanocephalus | reverse complement strand
GGCTGTTGAAACTTGTGCATGCTTCACGAAGTTCTCGTGTTGTGTTTTTCAGCTCCATCAATTCATTTATATTCCTCTCTAAGTTATCCATTCTCGTTAGCATTTTGTTAAATCTTCTTTCAAGGTTCTTAGTTTCTTTGCATTTGGTTAGCACATGTTCTTTTAGCTCACAGAAGTTTCTTATTATCCACCTTCCGAAGCCTGATTCTGTCAGTTCATCGCACTCATTCTCCATCAGGCCTTTTTCCCTTGCTGATGAGGAGCTGCGATCCCCCGTAAGAGGAGAGGCATTCTGATTTCGGGTGTTCTCAGCCTTTTTGCACTGGTTTCTTCCCATTTTTGTATATTTATCCACCTGTCATCTTTGTAACTGCCGACTTTCAGATTGGGTCTGAGTGGACGTCTGGCTTGTTGGTGATGAAGTTTTTTCTGCTTCTTAGTTTTCCTTCGGTGGACACCCTTTCCCCACAGAGCTAGGCCTTCCTGGGTTCAGCTGTGCTTACTGTGAAACTCTCAGTCCTCAGCGTTTCCAATTGCTGTTCTCCTTGTGGGGATAGGACCAGCCAAGCCCTTTCGACTCAAAGGGCACCCAGTCCCGTATGCTCCGCACTGAGAAGCACTGCACCGCGCCGGCCAAAAGAGTCGCACTGGCGACCCGTGTGGCTCCTCCGCTGGGTAGCTCCCAGTTTGTAGGCAACAAAAATTCGTCTGAAATTGCAGCATCCACTCACTCTCTGCGCTTTCACTGGAAGCTACAATCCTGAGCTGTTGCTAATCGGCCATCTTGGATCTCTCTTGGATTTTTTAATTAACCGGGTATAATGTGGTTTACTTTCCAACCTGACTCTGGTATAGCATCACATGATAGAGAGCAGACCCCCTCATCATAAGCATTCCTTTCTACTGACTTCAATTCTTTAGACAAGGCTTAATTCTTTCAACCAACTGCCAACTAAAAAATCCCTAAAACCCACCTTGACTTGTAAGTCCTGTCTTCAAAATGTTCTGCCTTTTTGGGATTGATTTTTTATTTTATCTCCAATTTCTGTCTCACTGAAACATATAAAACCAAACTGTAACCCAACCAAACTGTAACCCAACCACCTTGGGCATACTTTCTTAAGAAATCTTGAGACCGTTTCCCTGGGCTCAGAATAAACTCTTTAAAATATATTACAGAACTTGGTTTTTCCATTAACACAGCCAAAAGAAAAAAAATCAAAATCTAGAAAAAGGAAACCACAGTGTCTCTAAGGTCCCACCAACACATTTCTGTCGAAAACATCCAGGATATGAATTTCCTTCCTCTCAGTTCTCCAGCCCTCTGAGCAGTTTCAGGGATGGTTTCCGTGTAAGGAACATGGAGGCTGTGTGGTCTCCTGTGGTAGACCAGCACCCCTTGGCAGCTCTAGGAGCCTCTGTAGTTCAGCCCTCCTCTTATTTGGGCCATGCTAAGCCTTCTTGTGTCCCAGGCCTGTTATTGTCACCCCAGATGCCAATGCAGTTTGGAGCTTCCATGGCACCATAGCCAATTTTGTTAAAAGGAGCACTGATTTTAGGAGATTTACAAACAGAGGCATCATTGTCTATATGCCAATAATATATCAAATTGGCCTCTTTTCTTTTACTAGTGCATCCAAACTTATCTGTTCATTCTTCTTCCCCCTTAATAAGGAAGTCAGAAGGATTTTTCCTTTGCCATTAGCGGTTTCTGAAACTTTGAGCACCATAAAGCTGTGGGGTCTCCTGGTTCCGCCCCTGGACCCATCACTCATTCACTCTGCTGTATCCATAAAGGAGGCTCCAGGTGTTCAGCCTCTGCTCCTACAATGACACCCCATTGTCATATCCTTGCTAACTTTTCCTCTTTTCTAGGAACTTCAATTTTAGCTGCTCATTTTCTTAATTACCTCTATTGCTGATACAAAAAGACTGAATATATAACAGATGGTGTCTTGGGATGGATGGATGTTATGGATGCAGAAGTGTCAACACACCTATTTCAATTCCATTTTAACTTTCACATTACGTCCCCCCCTGGACTGCTGGCAGTGAACTAAGCTGATGTGCTGCTGGCGCCCAGATTCACATCGAGCTCAGTAATTCTTTTTGCCTCCTGTGCTTCCTCCCACTCTCCTTCCCCTGTATGTTTGGCTTCCCAGGGCTTTTGTAATGATCTCTGTAGCATCTTTAAAAACTATTCCACCCCATTTAAAATGCAGCATAAATGATGAGGTTTTGACAAATTAAGTAATAATAAGAAAACATTTTCAATTTCTGTATTTTTCCATTAAGCTCCAAAAAAAAAAAAATAGCCATTATAAGAGCACCATTCTCAACTCATAGTTAACGATGCGTTAGTCTTGGTTTCATTAAAAACCTCATTATTCAAAGATTTATAATGCAGTCCAAGAAATCTCCTCTGAAGTTGAAAACAGATCGGATCTCAGTTTAGAAACTTACTTTTAAAGAATTTGAATTAGAATTGATTATCCAATGAGGACACTGGTTAACAAATAAATGCCTCAAGATGTTGAAATGATGGACCAAAATCAACAGAAAGAGACTTAGCACAGATTATTATTGAGTGCTTTGTGAAAGCTGGAAAGTTATAAAATAGAAAGAACAGATATTAGGTATTTGGAAATTAGGAGACCTGACTTTGGTCCTGGCTCTGCTTCTAAACAGCTATCTGACTAAGCTATTTACTGGCACTCTCTGGGTTAAAGTTACCTCATCCATCTAAAGAAGATCTCTAAGACAGCTTCAGGCTCTTAGAGTGTCAACTGGTTATCAAGTACAGATTTAAGTCTCCACTAAAAAAGATTAGGGCTGTTTGGAGAAGCGGCTAATTCCAGGCAGGCATAGCATAGGTGAGCCTGGAGAATAATCTTGCCCTACTAGAAAGTAAGAAAGTGCTAAAAAATTAAAATAAAAAATAAAAAAACAAACAACAACAAAAAAAAAAAAGAAAAAGAAAAAACAAATAAACAGGGCATGAGAAAAGGATGCAGGAGCCAGCTGAAAGCATTCTCACTGGCCAAACTGGGACAATTTGAGCACCAACATAATTAAATATAATAATACATTATGAAAGACAGAGAAAACAACTGATAAAGCAAGTGGAGTAGAATGTTAGCAACAGTGAATCTGGGTAGAGGATATATGAATGTCCTTTGTACTATTATTCTTATAGGTCTGAAATTATTTCCAAAGAAAAGAAAAAATTGCGCACACATGCGCACATGTGTGTGTTTAATGTGCAGATTCAGAGCTGCTTGGCTTTAAAGCTCAGGTAACCAAAAATCTAGGTGACAAAATATGCACTGTGCAGCCAAAGTGCAATATACATGAAAATATGTTATTTAAACATTAAAACACATATCTGGGGTGTTGGAGTTAGCTCATTGAACTCATTGCTAAGTGTTGCTCATTAAATGGGAGTGAGAAACTGAGGTGCTTTTGCAGAAGGGTGACTAGTAAAGGGTTTGGGAATAAGCTATAAAAGGAAATTGAAGGAACTGGCAAGAGAAAACTGAGATGGGCATGGGGAAGATGAAAGTTATTATCAGATATTTAAAAGACCAAAACACTCCAGAAGGAAGATTTATTCATTTTAGCTCAAGGGGAGACAGAAGCACAGATAGACTTGACTCCATATGAAGAAGTAATCTTTTCCTATTAGATTTTTCCAGAAATGAAATAGTTACCCCACCAGGTAGTAAATTCTCCTTACTGGAAGTTTAGCCTCTACAATAATTGACCCAGAAATGCTATCCAAAGCATTTTCACTGTGGGGAAGGTTGGTCTAAATTGGTACTTCCTAACCCATTGACTAAATAATCTAGAAAATCCTTGGAATTATTTGAAGGGATGATTTATTAAATACATATATACCCCAAGTATAATTTTCAAATCCAGGAAATAGTATGTCTTTCACTTTTATTCCTTACCATTTTCCAACTGTACATAGATGCTATTTGATTAATACAAATTTTCATTTAAAAACCTTTCAGAATTCATAGTAGCCTTTTGATGTCACACTTTTGTTCCAATATCCACCAGTGTTCATCCATACAACTACAACCATGCGTGAAATCTGTTATTTCTTTTTTCCCTTTTTTTTAAATTAAAAAAAGTGTTCTCCTGTGAAAGAAGCCTTAAATAAAGAGGTAAACTATATTCTCCAATAGGAAAACCTAATATTATGAAGATTTTAGTTGATCCTCAAAATAATTAATAAATTTACAATTTGAATTAAAATCTCAGCTATTTTGTGGTGAGCAGATACAGAAAGATTTGACAAATTGATTCCAAAATGTATTTGCAGGAGTTAATGTTTAAGAATGCTCCACCCCTCCAAAAAAAAAAAAGGTATAATAAAGTGGTTCTTATCCTACCAAATTGCAAATTCATTATAAAACTACAGTGATTCAGCAGTGTGATAATGGAGCTGAAGGAGATTTTGGATGAATGGAAAAGGAGGAAATATCTTAAACCAGACTCACATAAATGAGAATTCAGCGTGTTATCAAGATGTTGTACAGAAAATGAAAGTCACTGAAGTTATTTTAAATACAAAAGGATTTAATTCAGATGTGTGCTTACAAAGTTATTGAAAAAAAAAACCCAAGGAGCTATTTCAGGACAGGGTCTTTGGAATGACTGACTTCCAGAATACTGGAAGTAGCAGGCCTGCCTGCCAGGAGCCCTACAATCTTAGACCCATCAGCAATGGGGAAATCAGTAGCCCACCACTACCACCACAAGAACTACAGAGTCTAAGAATATACTACCTTAACTGGGATCCGGGAATCAAGAATGTGCCATCTCCACAGCCTCAGTTTCTAGCTGAAGAATTAACACTGGATTACAACTGCAGAAATATGCCATGTTTCCAAGACTTTCAAAAACCTACAGGGGTGCGCTTATCTTGCATAACCTAATTTGTACTTAGAATTCTAGGTGCAAAATCTGTGCTTGGTTCAGAAAGAAGATTGGAAAGAGTATTTGGCTGATGGCAAGGTACCATAATATCTGCAATGAGTATTATCAGGAGTAATTTATTATCAGGGAAAATTATAGTAATTTAATTATTTGCATTTTGAGAAAAGAGCCAGGGCCACTTATATTTTTTTAAAAAATAGTAATAATAAAAGTTGAGAACTTATGGTCTTCGTCAGAGGTTAGCAAACTTTTTCTGTAAAGGGCCAAACAGTTCGTTTTTTAAGTTTTGTGACATATGGTCTCTTTCACAACTACTTTACTTGGCCACCAAAACAGGTAAGCAGATGATGTATAAGTGAATGAATGTGACTGTGTTCCAACAAAGCTTTATTTACAAAAACAGATGGTGGGCCAGATTTGGCCCATGGGCTGCAATTTGCCAACATATAGTCTGAAAAACAGTCATTGAAGTACCGTCTTCTGTTAAGATTCGGTAGCCTTGAAAAATGTGCTGATGTGATTATTGATAAGTGCTTATCTATCAAAATTGGTTTTTTGTATATTCTCTAAGCTTGAAAATGCTTCTTGTAGAAATTTCATTTGACAATGGAATAATTTGCTGCATGTGTTGTCAAGTTCAAAAAACAAAAGAAATTCTTAAAATGCCAAGCCATTCAACTTTAAAATGTCTTTCAGCCTGAACAGTTTATTAAATCAGACATTTTCACAAGGATATGTGACAGATGAATGGACATCTTGCTTATGTCTTTGCACAGAAAGAGCGAGGAGAGTAATCTAGAATTGGTATGTTTGAACCGAAGCATGACCTTTTATAAACTGTCACATTCTATCAACATTGCCATAGAGCCTGAAAACAGGGTTCTTTGAGGCAAACTTACCTTTTCTCATCACGTCTACACCACTATTCTTTCCTTCCTCTAAAATCACAAGCACATTTACCCACACATGCTTACACACCTGCATATACTCTCACACACAAGTGCGTACACGTGAGTGCACACATACTGTCATCTTTTGATGACCTCAGTTTTTATCAACAAATTCACAGTACACTCTCTTTGAGATGGTCAACTGCATGTAACAAGTTAATACGAACTCGTAATCATATTTCTATTCCATAATGCTAATGACTCCTAGTATAGAACTACAGAGCCTGCTGGGGCTAGGCTCTGTAGTTCCTACTGAAGTTAGTTCCTCTGATGTTCCTACTGATGTTAGCTCATCTTAGCTCACCATTAATCCAACTGATTGGGAATTTTACAGCAAAACAAAAATTCCAGAATAAGATTTTTTTTAAGGTGGGATAGACTATAGATATTATCAAGGCCACCCTTCCTTTTTTGCAGAATAAGAAACTGGGATCTGGAGCAGGGAACCTACACAGCTTGGTAGTAGAGCTCAAATACTGAGTACCTGCTCTTTTGGTGATTCAATTAATAGAGAGAGTTTTCTTACACAACAAACCACTTCAGAAATGTTTTTAAAATAGATAGGACTGAGAGAAGAGCCCACTGGACTGCCCAAAGAACTGAGAGAAAAATTACATTTGGAAGACTTAATTTCACGTTATTCAGTTTTCAACATAAGCTATCTGCTCTTGTAGATGTCACATAAGTCTTTTTAACTTCGGCAAGTTAAGACAGATGGCTCATCTAGATTTAAAAAAATTTTTTTGTAATATGTTCACTTAATCATATACAAATGACCAAAGAGTTTGGTTAATAAATAGAGGCTCAAAAATTATACCTCAGACATTAAGTGAAAGCAAAAATATAATGTCGAGTATCATTTTTCAGATTTTATATGTCATATAGACAAAATGCAATTCTATTTATGTAGAAAAACCATACTCATCTCTTACCTAATACTGGATGGTATTACCTTGGAGTTATTTCCACAATGGTCAGTATAGGGATTAAAATAACTCATGTTCTCAACATTTAGCAAGGCTGATCTTCAACCCTGCTGCCTTCTTAAGTGAGTTCTTGCCAAGCTCTTTGGTCTGCACACTTGAAAAAAGATTCTTGTCAGCAAAATCTGGGAACTAGTTATCTTGGTGAATAATGGGAACATCTTGTCTCAGTAGAGGAGATTAATGCTACCTCTGTGGAATGGACTCTGATATCTGCAGGAAATTTAATACCAGAGGCCAAAGTTTCAGTAATGCACCTTTGAGAAAGCAGAGTTTGCTTGAAAATTTGTACTGCCAGAACATGTGATATAAGATAGAAAAATCATTCCTCATCACAGCATAGAAAAAGATCCAACTTCTCGGTTATATTAAAAAATTTTTCTAAAAGTGAAGCAAGGTACACTTGTGCAGTTTAATGTGTTTAGCAAGTTTGAGGATAATGCGGAAATACCAGTAAACACAGATACGAAGGTTATTGAGAAATTAACACTAAATACATGTCAAGAAAAGCTGGGGAGTGAAATTCTTAAATTCCTAGGCAGACATGGCATTTCAGATTCTTTATCTCCTAAGCATAAAAGACAATGATGTAATAAGCCTTTATTTAGCAGATTTTTTTAATTGAGTGCTTTAAAAGCAAAAATATTATCAATATTATCACACTTCTTTTCAAAGTCTATTTGAACCCAAGAGTTTATAAATAAGTTCAGGACTATCCATAATATCTACTGATTCTTCATTTACATTTATTAAACTGATGTCAAATTGTAAAAATGGAATACAGAATTATAGAAGTAAAACAATAGACAGGCTTAGCTTAAACATGTACTTTTCAAAAGAACTCAGGAAACTGACCTCTGATAAAAGAAGGCAGACTAGGTATAGGTTTTTTTTTTTTTAAAGACTCTGTCTTTCCTTGCTCCCTTCTCAAACCAGAATTGTACTAAATTTTAAAACAAAAAATGGTTCAGCAAATCTGAAACACTGAATGTGTGGAAAATACAATGCAGATAGGAGCTTTATATAACCTGAATGATATAATGGCTGAAGAACATTGTCAAAAAGCACTTAGTTATGAGATCAAAATAAGATATTTTCATATAGTCAAGGGTTTTGCAAATATTCTTCCCATACTAGTCATGAAAAAAATTACTTGAGGATATAGTCCCGCAAAACAAAAAAGAAAACCAAGAAACGAGGCACAATGTGTGTTCACAGAAATAGTGGAGCGAATCAGAAACGAAGTGAAAAGAAATTGCAGTAAGAAATTTATGCAACGTGAGGACTATGGTAGTAACAGTGTATTGTTTTCAGGAATTTTGCTACATGAGTAGTTATAGTTGCTCTTGACACAGGGGAGAAAAATAGGTAACTATGTGAGATGATGAATATATTAATTTGTTCCACTATAGTAAGCATTTTGCTATATATGATTCTTATAATATCATGTTGTATATCTTAAATATACACAATAAAATTTATCTAAACAACAGAAACCTGTGTAGCCCCCACAGACAGAAATGAGTCCAAGAAGTCAGAGGGCTCCATGTTGAATATATTCAATAATAAAATAGAGCTCATGACACAAACATCGACGTTTGAAATAATCAGGTAAGGCATATATGTCTTTGTTAACAACATAAAAGAGATAATTAAAATTTCCGAAAGGGGAAAAAAAATTCTGAATAAGAAAGTCAAGATCCATTGATTGATTGATTGATTGATTGACAAGGTCTCACTCTGTCACCCAGGCTGAAGTGCAGTGGGGCAATTTCAGCTCACTTAAACCTCCACCTCCCAGGTTCAAGTGATTCTCCTGCCTCAGCCTCCCAAGTGACTGGGATTACAGGCATGCACCACCACGCCCAGCTAATTTTTATATTTTTGGTAGAGATAGAGTTTCGCCATGTTGGCCAGACTGGTCTCGAATTACTGGCCTCAAGTGATCTGCCCACCTCAGCTTCTCAAAATGCTGGGATTACAGGCGTAAGCCACCGTGGCTGGCCAATGTATTTATAAACTAAAATATAGTATGATTTGAGGGTCCATAGAGTAAAAGATAAAAAAGATTTAATATTATCTTGATGAATTAAATATTCTCTTTGGAAAAGTTTCGGCCTAAAAACATAGGATTGTATTTCTTTTCTTATGAAACCAATCATAATCCATCATTCTTTAACAAGTAAGAATTTCTTGCATTCTAGAATATAAGCTCCTGAAGGTAAGAATTGGGTTCGTCTTGTTGGATGTGGTCTCTGTAATGCGTAGGCTGGTATGTGGGATATCATAGATAGCAAATCATTATATGCAGACTGACTGATTATGGCAGCCAACGTGGACTGCTTATAAAATAGCTATTCCATGTCACCCCTGCTCCCTCCCCAGATGGTTGTTAAAAGTTGACTGAGAGCACTAAGATTTTTAAGCCACAGATATGGCCAACTCTGGAACTTTTCAACTCTTTGTTGTATGAGACAATAAATCACTTTGGTTAATCTTCTTTGGAGTACTTTTAAAATTTAGTGGAAGGCCTCCTAACTAATACAGAATTTGTTGCCAAAAGTAGGATGCTGGAAGAAAAGGATCCTACAATGTGGAATGTGTTGAGGAAAGGAGTCATTTATAGAGAGGAGACAGAGCCTCTGCTTTCCAAGCTGGACAGCTGATGGTCCCCGTTAGGTGAAGGTGAAACATGTTATCACACTGGAAACTTTTATACTTTGGATCCAGAACATTTGCTGAATGGAGTTACCATGTTAAATATGGTGAGAAGAATAGAGTACTGCTTGCAGCTTTACTAGGTAGTTCACCCTAAAAGCAGGTTCGAAAAAAAAAAAAACATAGGTTTGCTAAGATAGGCTTTTGCTGTTGACTTGCAATGTAAGTTAACGGTAAATACCATTAGAAAAGCTGTTATGATCATCTTTGGAGCCAGATAGGTCCTTACCCAAAGTTTAGTTTGAATGCCAAGACAGATGATGACACATACCAAGAGGACATAAAAAGCTTTGTTATTTACATAATTGATGTCTCTTTAAGGAGTAGGAAAGAACTCTTGAGCATGTCCAAAATGGCTTGAGAGAGGAAAGCAAGGAGACTGGCTTGGGTTTCTATTGTGGTTAGGAGCTAGGGCTGGGGTGGGGTCGGGGGGTGGGTTTGTGCACTGGAAAGGACTTGTATTGTTTGGAACCAAAGGAAGGAGCACGCTGGCTTTCGTATCGGCTTGTCCAGATGTGGAACACACAGGGAAGAGGGAGGGGTGAGACTTAAAAGCTGCAAGCAAGAAAACATTTAAAAAATGGAGTTATCTTCTAGGATCTAGAACCAGAAATACCATTTGACTCAGCAATCCCATTAGTGGGTATATACCCAAAGGATTATAAATCATTCTACTATAAAGACACATGCACATGTATGTTTATTGCAGCACTGTTCACAATAGCAAAGTCATGGAACCAACCCAAATGCCCATCAATGATAGACTGGATAAAGAAAATGTGGCATATATACACTATGGAATACTATGCAGCCATAAAAAAGGATGCATTCATGTCCTTTGCAGGGACATGGATGCAGCTGGAAATCATCATTCTCAGAAAACTAACACAAGAACAGAAAACCAAACACCACATGTTCTCACTCATAAGTGGGAGTTGAACAATGAGAACACATGGACTCAGGGAGGGGAACATCACATGCTGGGGCCTGTTAGGGGGTGGGAGGCTAGGGGAAGGATAGCATTAGGAGAAATACCTAATGTAGATGATGGATTGATGGGTGCAGCAAACCACCATGGCACATGTATAACTATGTAACAAACCTGCACGTTCTGCACATGTACCCCAGACCTTAAAGTATAGTAATAATAAAAGAAAAACAATACTTTATGCCAATACTTTATGATCTACTTCCACATCAGGTAGAACACACAGAAGCAGGAAAACAATAGACTTAGCAGCAAAAGAAGATAAGACAGGAATTCTCAAATGTTGTATTGAGGCAAGGGCCTTATCATTGATTGTTTTATAGTTTATGGAAGTGCCTAGAAACAGATACACTGAAAGTCTACTCAGTTGTTAAGGGGATTGTATTGCCAAATAAAATTCATGCATAGTGACATCCACCTGTGATTGTTCAGCTTTAAAAAAAAACAGCAGAACCTTAAACTCATCTGAGAGAAGTAGGCTGCTAAATCTCTGTAGTTCCTAGAACTTTTTAATGACCCATGGTTTTAGAGTATAACAAGCAAACACTGTTTTCCAAGATGTAATAATCAGAGACATAAAAGACGTTAAGCAGAAGAAATCCTTCCAGAGAACAGAGTTAGCAAGCCATAGGACGTGAGCCAGCCAATCTTTTGTGTGCTTTCCTTCTTTTCTTTTTTTCTGCCCAGCTTCCTCCTTTTATTCCCGTAAGTTATTGGGGTACAGGTAGTATTTGGTTACATAAGTAAGTTCGTCAGTGGTGATTTGTGAGACTTTGGTGCACCCACCACCTGAGCAGTATACACTGCACCATTATTTGTAGTATTTAATCCCTCGCCCCCTCCCACTTTTCCCCCCAAGTCCCCAAAGTCCATTGTATCACTCTTATGCCTTTATGTCCTTATAGCTTAGCTCCCACATATCAGTGAGAACATACAATGTTTGGTTTTCCATTCCTGAGTTACTTTACTTAGAGTAATAGTCTCCAATCTCATCCAGGTCACTGCAAATGCTGTTAATTTATTGCTTTTTATGGCTGAATAGTATTCTGCCATATATATATTCAGTCATATATATTATATATATATTATATTATATATTATTATATATATAATAGTATTCATTCATATATATATATACCACAGTTTCTTTGTATATATTATATATATATATAATAGTATTCATTCATATATATATATATATATATATATATATATATACACACACATACATACCACAGTTTCTTTGTCCACTCATTGGTTGATCGGCATTTGGATTGGTTCCATGATTTTGCAATTGTGAACTGTACTGCTATAACCATGAGTATGCAAGTATCTTTTTTGTATAATGACTTCTTTTCTTCTGGGTAGATACCCAGCAGTGGGATTGCTGGATCAAATGGTAGCTGTACTTTTAGTTATTTAAGGAATCTCCACACTGTTTTCCATAGTGGCTGTAATAGTTTACATTCCCATCAGCTGTGTAGAAGTGTTCCCTGATCACTGCATCCACGACAACATCTACTGTTTTTTGATGTTTTGATTATGGCCATTCTTGCAGGAGTAAGGTGGTTTTGATTTGCATTTCCCTGGTCATTGGTGATGTTGAACATTTTTTCATACGTTTGTTGGCCATTTGTATATCTTCTTTGGGCAATTGTCTATTAATGTTCTTAGCCCACTTTTTTGATGAGATTGTTGTTTTTTTCTTACTGATTTGAGTTCGTTGTAGATTCTGAATATTAGTCCTTTGCCAGATGAATAGATTGTGAAGATTTTCTCCCACTCTGTGGGTTGTCTGTTTACTCTGCTGACTGTTCCTTTTGTCGTGCAAAACTCTTTAGTTTAATTAGGTCCCAGCTATTTATCTTTGCTTTTTATTGCATTTCCTTTTGGGTTCTTGGTCATGAAATCCTTGCCTAAGCCAATGTCTAGAAGGGTTCTTTCCAATGTTATCTTCTAGAATTTTTATAGTTTCAGATCTTAGGTTTAAATTGATTGATCTGGAGTTGATTTTTATACAAGGTGAGAGATGAGGATTCAGTTTCATTCTCCTACATGTAGCTAGCCAATTATCCCAGCATCATTGGTGAAAAAGCTGTCCTTTCCTCACTTTATGTTTTTGTTTGCTTTGTAGAAAATCAGTTGGCTATAAGTATTTGAATTTATTTCTGGGTTCTCTATTCTGTTCCATTGGTCTATGTGTCTATTTTTTATACCAGTAGCATGCTGTTTTGGTGACTATAGCCTTATATTATAGTTTGAAATCAGGTAGTGTGATGCTTTCAGATTTGTTCTTTTTGCTCAGTCTTACTTTGGCTATATGGGCTCTTTTTAGGTTCCATATGAATTTATAATTGTTTTTTCTAATTCTGTGAAAAATGATGGTGTTATCTGATGGGGATTGGATTGAATTTGTACATTGCTGATGGTAGTATGGCCATTTTCACAATATTTATTCTACCCATCCATGAACATGGGATGTGTTTCCACTTGTTTATGTCTTCTATTATTTCTTTCAGTAGTGATTTGTAGTTTTTCTTGTAGAGGTCTTTTAACTCCTTGGTTAGCTATATTCCTATATATATATATATATGGCAGCTATTATAAAAGGGGTTCTTGATTTGATTCTCCACTTGGTCACTGTTGGTGTATAGAAGAGTTACTGATTTGGATACATTAATCTTGTATCCAGAAACTTTGCTGTGTTCTGGAGAAGTCTTTAGGGTTTTCAAGTAAACGATCATATAGTCAGCAAACAGTGACAGTTTGACGTCCTCTTTACCGATTTGGATGCCCTTTATTTTTCTTGTCTGATTGCTCTGGCTAGGACTTCCAGTACTATGATGAAGAAGAGTGGTGAGAGTGGGCAACCTTGTCTCGTTCCAGTTCTCAGAGAGAACGCTTTCAACTTTTCCTCATTCAGTATTATGTTGGTTGTGAGTGTGTCACAGATTGCTTTTATTACATTGAGGTACATTCCTTATACCAATTTCGCTGAGTATTAATTGTAAAGAGATGTTGGATTCTGTCAAATGTTTTTCTGCATCTATTGAGATGACATAATTTTTTTTAATTCTGTTTATGGAGTGTATCACATTTATTGACTTGCATATGTTAAACCATTCCTGCATCCCCGGTATCATGGTGGATTATCTTTTTGATATGTTGTTGGATTTCGTTAGCTAGGATTTTGTTAAGAATTTTAGCATCTATGTTCATCAAGGATATCAGTCTGTAGTTTTCTTTTTTGGTTATGTCCTTTCCTGGTTTTGGTATTAGGGTGATGCTGGCTTCATAAAATGAATTAGGAGGGTTCCTTCTTTCCCTATCTTCTGGGAAAGTGTCAAAAGGATTGGTACCAATTCTTCTTTGAATCTCTGGTAGAATTCTGCTGTGAATCTATCTGGTCCTTGGACTTTTTTTTGTTGGTAATTTTAAAATTACCATTTCAATCTCATTGTTTGTTATTGGTCTGTTCAGGGTATCTAATTATTCCTGATTTAAGCTAAGAGGGTTGTATTTTTCCAAGAATTTATCCATCTCTTCTAGGTTTTCTAGTTTATGTGCATAAAAGTGTTCATAGTAGCCTTGAATGACTTTTTGTATTTCAGTGGTGTCAGCTGTAATATCTCCTATTTCATTTCTCAGTGAGATTATTTGGATTTTCTCTCTTCTTGGTTAAACTTGCCAATAGTCTATTAATTTCATTTACGTTTTCAAAGAACCAGCTTTTTGTTTCCCTTTTTTTTTTTTTTTTTTTTGCTTGTTTCAATTTCATTTAGTTCTTCTCTGATCTTATTTCCCTTCTTCTGCTGGGTTTGGGTTTGGTTTGCTCTTGTTTCTCTGGTTCCTTGAGGTACAAATGTCAGTTTGTGCTTTTTCAGTCTTTTTGATGTAGGTGTTTAGGGCTATGAACTTTACTCTTAGCACTGCCTTTGCCATATCCCAGAACTTTGGGTAGGTTGTGTCATTATTGTGGTTCAGCTCAAAGAATTTTTAAATTTCCATCTTGATTTTGTTTTTTACCTAGTGGTCATTCAGGAGCAGGTTAATTTCCATGTATTTGCATGGTTTTAAAGGTTCCTTTGGGGTTCTTTTCCAGTTTTATTCCACTGTGGTCTGAGAGAGTGCTTGATATAATTTCAATTTTCTTAAATTTATTGAGGTTCGTTTTATGGCCTAACATATGGTCTATCATGGAGGAGGTTCCATGTGCTGAATAGAATGTGTATTCTATAGTTGCTGGATGAAATGTTTTGTATATTTGTGTTAAGTCCATTTGTTTTAAGGTGTAGTTTAAATCCATTGTTTCTTTATTGACTTTCTGTCTTGATGACCTGTCTTAGTACTGTCAGTGGAGTACTGAAGTCCCCAACTATTAGTGTGTTGCTATCTCATTTCTTAGGTCTATTAGTAATTTTTAAAAAAATTTAGGAACTTCAGTGTTAGTTGCATATATGTTTAAGGTTGTGATATTTTCCTGTTGGACAAAATCTTTTACCAGGAAACTTACTATCATGGCGGAAGGGAAAGCAAAGACCTTCTTCACACTGTGGCAGGAAAAAGAAAGTGAGAAAGAACAGGGAAATGTGCCTTATAAAGCCATCAGATCTTGTGAGAACTCACTATCATGAGAACAGCATGGGGGAAACCACCTTCATGATCAAATCACCTCCCACCTGGTCCCTCCCTTGACACATGGGGATTATGAGAATGACAATTTGAGATGAGATTTGGGTGGGGACACAAATCCAAACCATATCACGTTCAGAGGCAAAATATTGCAGGGAGAGAGAATACAAGTGCAATAGTTCTAAGGCAGGAGTATGCTTAGTGTTTTCCAGAAAACATGTGTAGAGAGTGGTGAGAGAAAGAGTAGTAGAAGGTAAAGTTAGAGCATCAAAAGGCACGGGGCCAAGGGAGCACAGACTGCAGATTATGTAGAGCCTTGCAGTTCATTCCATAAATTTTCACTTTTTGTGTGTGTGATGGGGTGTCACTCTGTTACCCAGGATGGAGTACGCTGGTGTGATCCTAGCTCACTGCAGCTCAGACTCCTGGGCTCAAGCAATCCTCCTGTCTCAGCCTCTTAGCAGCTGAGACTACAAGCACTGAACACCATGCCTGGCTAATTTTTTAAATTTTTTGTAGAGACAGGGTTTCTATGTTGCCCATGCTGGTCTTGAACTCCTTGGGCTCAAACAGTCATCCCACTTTGGCCTCCCAAAGTACTGGGATTACACTCATAGCCACCAAGCCTGGCCTGAGATTTTGGCTTTAATCTGAGTGAAACATAGAGAACTTGCAGAGGCATGAGCAGGGCAATGACATTGTCTGACTTAGGTTTTAACAGTGTGGAGAATGGTCTGCAGTGATAAAAGCAGGGATAGTAGGGAAAAGTTGTCATCCAGTGGAGATGATTGTGGTGGCTGGGACCAGGTGGTAGCTTGGAAGTGATAAGAAGTGGTTGGATTCTATATATATTTTGAGGGTACAGCCTACAAAATTTTTTTAGTAGATTGGATGTGGAATGTGAAAGCATAAAAGAAGTAAAGGATGATTCCAAGGTTGTTGGACTGATGCAAAGAAAATTTGGAGGCAGATAAGGAAAGTCTTAAAAGTCAGGCAGAAAGGTTGGGATCTTTTGAAGTAAACAAAGAAAAGGCATTTTGGGTTTGTGAATAGCAAGATTTGGGGACTGTGAAGCAAAGAAAAAGATGTTGTGGGTAGATTAATCTGGTAGCATACAGTTAAGATGGTGCTAGATCAGATAGGCATGCTGATGTAAGACGGTATCCAAATTAGCTCCCAGGAGCAGTAACCTCCAGGAATGGCTCAAACCAAGTGTGAAAAAGGAGAGATTGAGAGGAAAGGTAAGAAGTGGACAATGAGGAAGGAGAAAGATGGCAAAGGTAGCTTCTGCTTGGAATTAAAGTTTACTTTGCAGTGATGAAAAGCATTGTTGCAGCTATCCAGGTGGTTCAGGGAGAGGTCTGGTTTGTGCCTCCTTTAAGCAGAAGATGCAAAGATCTCTTGGAAATGAGTAGAATAAAATGACAATGTGGACCCACTGTAGAGCTTTGCTCCTTGATCTCTTTGGTTTCATGCTGCTTTGGTTTAGATAGATAATGTTTCAATGGCAAGAAGAGGAACAGAAGAATGTACAGATACACTGATTTAAACTGAAGTAAGCCTGAAATAAATTGACTATGCTTAGCAATAAAGAAATAAATGGAGCTAATCCACTGATAAAAAATATGCTTTGACCTTATCAGAGCAGTGATAATAATAATCACTTACCTTTATAAAGTACAACATGGTAGAAATGAAACTGTGCTTGAAGATTTCAAAACAGTAAAAGTATATTTTTACAGTCCAAACCACATTTTATTCTAGGTATGCATTCTAAATTAAGCCTTTTATGAAAAGAATAACAACGATAACAAAAAGATTATATACATCTATATCTGCATGTTTAATTCTTCTCTTAAGAAGCAAAAGCTCCTCATTCATTCCTGGCTTTCTGTCCTCCTGGTTAAATAAAGAATAATTTCAATTAAAAACTAACTTGTCTTATTTATAAGAGTGAGAACTCGTAAGTTCACCCAGAAGGTAAAATTAGTAGCCTCAAGGCCCTAATTGTCGCCCCTGCCTGCCTCTCCACAACCATCTCATGCCCCTTTCCCCTCACTGGCAGGACTTCAGCAACACAGCCCCCTAACTCCACAAACGCCGCTGGCTTTGCCTGTATTGGGACCTTCATACACATGCTGTTTCCTCTTTTACACGACTCCTTCCAACTCCTTCACATGGAACTCCTTTTTGTAACACTCAGGTTCTAGGCTAGAAACATAATTCACACCAGATGAGCCAAGTTGAAAAGACTTCAGAGGCGAGGGCTGGGTTAGGGACAAATAATAAAGGCATCACCAGGCGAACCCCAAAACTGGAGGTCAGCTGGGGAGGCCACATAGGTTCTCGGCTTTGTGCAGGAAAGAATTCAAGAACGAGCTGACAGAGTGAAGCGAAAGCAAGTTTATTAAGAAAGTAAAGGAATGAAGGGATGGCTACTCCATAGGCAGAGCAGCCTCTCAGGCTGCTGGTTGGTATTTTTATGGTGGTTTCTTGACCACATGCTAAACAAGGGGTGGATTATTTCTAAGTTTTCTGGGAAAAGGGGGATTCCCAGAATTGAGCGTTCCTCCCCCATTTCAGACCATATAGGGTAACTTAGCAGGGCTGCCGTGGCATCTGTACACTGTCGTGATGCTGGTGGGCATATCTTTTAGCATGCAAATGTATTATAGTTCACGTAAAATGAGCAGTGAGGGCGACCAGAGATTGCTTTCATCACCATCTTGGTTTTGACAGGTTTTGGCTGGCCTCTTTACTGCACCCTGTTTTATCAGCACCGTCTTTGTGACCTGTATCTTGTGAAACCAGTATCTTGTGAAACCAGTCTTGCCAACTCCTATCTCAAAGGGTGAAGCTCCCAGAGACTAGCAACACCCCACAGTCATGATCACACTGCAGGCTGAAGAAGTAAAGAGAGGAAGGACGTGGTACTGTCTGAGCCCATTTTGATCTGGAACCCTGGGGAAGGGCCCTTCTGATGGGACTGTATTTGTGGAGGGATATAGCCACAGCCACAGATAGAACATCAAATCATGGGACACCCTGATTTCTATCCTTCTGCCCCTCAATCTTTAGCCACTGTCTCCCCTTGTCAGAACTCGCCAGCAAGCCTGAGGTCAAGGGAGCACAGGGAAGGCAATCTTCAGGGTCCCAGCCCTGACCCCAGCAAGAGGAAGGTGGAGAAAGGCAGGGAATAAAGTGCAATCTCCAAATGGAGATTAAGCGGCACATTCTTCTTTAATTCTCTATTTATCACCTCTTCACGAAGGCCTTTCTTGACCGTCCTGTCTATGAAGGTCACTTCTAGAACTTTCAACACCGTTCTTTCTCAGCTGTGATGATAGATGAGTCTAATTATTTATTTATTCGAATGCTCTTTCCTCCTAATAGATGCTAAGCAGCGTGAAGAAAGGGACCTGCTGCTTTGCTCATCACTGGATAATTGGTGGCTGGCACATAGCAAATGCCGAAACATCTGTGGAAAAAGAACAGGAAAAAAAGATAGAAGGAAAGGAGGCAAGAAGGGGAAAGGAAAGTTCCTTTAAAAAGGAGAAAGATTTGTGTGGTATGTGCCTGTGTGTGTAATTTCAAACTCTTCACCTATCACATTTAAAACAAAACAGAAATGTAAAAAAATAAAATAAAAACAGAAAAATATGGCAACCAAGTTGGGGAAAAACGATAGAATCATATGTATGGATTGTTTATTTAGTACTGGTCACTCTTGCATGCTATGTCACTTATACCTGTGACAGTCCTGCAAGACAGGGAGCATTATTCCCATTTTATATGTAAGTAAACTGAGTTTCAGAGATGCTAAGTGGCTTAGTAATGTTGCTCAGGTCATACGTGGTATTCAAACCAGCTCAGACGGATTGAAAACTGGAGCTCCCATTATTGACTCTTGGGTACTCTGGGTATTGCGTGGAAACATTCAGGGCCCTGGGTACCGTTTTCCCTTTTGAAGAAACTCACCATTGTGTTCCTCAGCCTTTTATCTTAAAACATAATGTCTATCTAAAAGTGACTTTTGTGAAAAGTACTTTAGCAAGATGTTTTGTTTACAGGGGGAGAAACAAAACCAACCACGCTATAAAGATGTTTCTCCTTGAGAATAAAAGTAGAAGAGTAATAGATTGGCTGTTAATTGAGGCAGATGCCTGTGAGGATAATTTGAAGTAATCTGTAAGCAATAAAGCAAAGTGAGTACTCTTTTCCCTCCTCAAGCATCACCCAACCTGATAGCGTTCTTTCTTATAGTTGCAAGATGAGACAAAATCCACAATGCGAAGCTCTTTGCTCTGTCTTAAAAGAGATTATTTCAAACCAACCAACTAACTATTCAAAGGTCTTAAGGTTTACATGCCATAAACAATGTAAAAATAGACCTCACTTCATTGTCATTCAATTTTTTGCAATATGCATCAAATATCCATAGCATTCAGTGTTAGACACCTGGAGTGAACACACATCTAGTGTGAAACAAGATTTAAAAATTCAAATTATGTGTGTGTGTGTGCGTGTGTGTGTAGAGAGAGAGAAAATGACCAGAAGTAATAACTTGCATAAGCAGCATGCTGATATGAATACGCAAGAGGGAAATATGTTGGAGCATTTGAGTTTTCTCTTATATTTTCCATTCCATTCTAAATCATTACTCATTACATTACACTAATTATTAATAACATTATTATTCTATTTTCCCCTTTTCAAAATGTTAAGGTAGTCTAATTTTGACAGAATTTTCTCAACATAATTTTTAATTCTGTTTTAAGCATAAGGTAACTTATAATTTTTTTATTTTTCTTTGTTAAACATCAAAAGTAAATGTTGGTCTATTTCTTTGCACTGAAAACTCACAGAATGTAATACCAGAACCTGGGAAAGCGATACTGATTTGATTTCCTAACTGATGCTAATGAGATAATTTGAGCTTCCTAAAACTCTACCTTTATTTACTTTAAAAACACTCTTTCTGGCTTTTTATGCTGTCTCAAATTAGAATTTTTAGTGAAAAATAGAGTTTCAAAATTTACCTATCAAAAAGCTATTTACCAATTTCTAAATAATAACTACAATCTGAAATGATTGACTCAAGTGCAAGGCTTGTGCCATATTGGGCAATATATTTCAGCTCTATCCATTGCTTTTTACCATTCTATTTGGTTTTTAGTTCTCTACATAGATAAATAGGAAATCTTAAGAACAGGTTCTTCTTCTAGTAAAGCTGTAACAGATTGTGTTTCCCAAAGATAGCTGCACCAATATGAATATGCACTGTTCCTCCCTCCAAGGGCCTGGGACTGTGTCTCTTTTTGTCAAATTTGGTCAGAGCCTCGTGACTCTTCCAACCAACAGAACAATATGCCTGAAGGAATTCTATTTGACTTCTGAGTCTAGGTCATAACAGGGATACTGGTTTTGCATTGCTTCCTCACTCTCTCTCTCTCTCTCACTCCTTCTCTCTTTCTCTCAGTTGCTTGTTCTTGAAACCCAGCCACTTGGCTGTGAAGAAGCCTAAACTAGTTCATGTGGAGAAGCGACATGAAGAGGCCCACATGTGGAGGAACTGAGGTTTCCAGCGACAGCCAGCATCAATCACTAGCCATGTGAGTGAACAAGCCTTTATTTGCCTCCATTGCCTTTCACTGCCCTGGCCCACACCAAGTGGGGCAGAAATCAACTATTTTCATTGAGCCTAGGCAGGCTGCAGATTCATGAGCAAAATAAATACTAGGATTGTTCTAAGCTAAGTTCTGTTGTGGTTTGCATTACCCATTAGACAGCTTATTCACCTTAATTGGATAAAGACCTACTCACATTTTTTCTAAACACAGAGATAACCAAGTATTTAACCCTTGATAACTTTCCCATTGCCCATTAGAATTTGTAAGCAAATAGGAATCACAGTTTGGGATTAGCATCCTAAGATGACCCAACTCCGGACTGTTTTCTAATAGTGATAAGAAGATAATTCATGAGAGAGTAAGCTTTTTTTTTTTTTCAAAGAACCTCAAACATTTGGTCTAAAACATTGTAGTTCCCCTGCCAACTTCTTATTGATTAATGTATCTTATACTTTTTAAAAATGTATTTATGCTCTTAGCTGAAACATTTCCTAGATTAATACATTCCAAAAGAATAAATTTAAGCTGTAAGCTGTATGTACTGGTTTTTGCGTTTGAGGATTTGGCTAACTAGTTCACATTGACCCTATCCATATCAATCTCTTTCTGGTCTCTTATAGGCGTGTCCACTTGCATTTCCCATTTCTAAAGCCTAATCTGTGATTCTGTCCTCGGTGTTTTATAAATCTCCTCGTCTAATTCAGTGTCATCTCTGAGCTCTTCTAGCTCTGCCATGTTTTTCTTAGGATCCAATAACTGGAATTTTATAGAGTTTTCAATTCTCATTCAATTCCCTAACAAATATTTATCCAGTGCCAACCGTGCTCAATCACATCGTAGGAACACAACAATTAACAAAAAAACAGACAACAGACAAGGTCTCTGGTCTCATAAAATTGACCTTCTCGTTGGGGAAAACATGAATTAGATAATATTAATATTTAATTTCAAACCTTGATAAGAGTTATGAATGAAAAACATGGACAGCTATGAGATGACATAACAGGTGGATTTTGTACTTATTGCCCATTTATTCAACAGGTTGAACTCAGTAAAGTGCAGCTTTTTTCTTTCTCAGCCCTGTCCTTTTAAACCTGTGTTACTGAATTGTTCTTCTTTGACCCTCATTAAAATTTTGGGCAGACTTCAAACCTTTCTGAATCACTTTCAGATATTAAGTACTTAGAGTAGTCTAGTATCACAATCTTAGTTTCTCATTCATTTTAAGGCTTTTTCCCTTTTCTAGTTGACTTAGCCTCAGAAGCCTGTACCAGGGAAGGGGGCACAGGAATTTCCTTCTTGTTTCCTTTTCCACTTCCTCTCCCTTGGCTAGAGGACATTCCTATGCTCTCTGGGTTTAGACTTTGTTGGGAGAGGGTAAAGACTTCCTTTTTCTGTTTTTCCTTCTATTGTTCTTTCCGGTGATGTCCTCAGGAAGCACTGGACAGGGCTGCTAGACTCTTTCCTAATATACATGGATTACAGCTCACATACTACCTTTGCTTCCATGTACCTGGTTTTATGGAATCTTCCAACATTTCATTCCAACTCATCTTTGTTGATGCAATATTTAGCTCTCAGGAAGGACTAATATTGTTTGTAGTGATGGTAATATCTTGCCACTCCCTCATTTGGATAATTTATAGATATGTTAAATAAAACAGGTACTACTTCCTATGTCTTGGCAAGCTCTATCCTTACATTATTACATCCAACTTTTAGTACTCTTAGCTCCCTCTCCAAATCAATCCTTATCTCAGACAAATTTTTTTTTCCCAAATCAGTGATGACTGTTTTTGTTTGTTTGACGGAGTTTCGCTCTTTTTGCCCAGGCTGGAGTGCAATGGTGTGATCTAGGCTCACTGCAACCTCCACCTCACAGGTTCAAGCAATTCTCCTGCCTCAGCCTCCCGATTAGCTGGGATTACAGTCGCCCACCACCATGTCTGGCTAATTTTTGTACTTTTAGTAGAGATGGGTTTTCACCATGTTGGCCAGGCTAGTCTTGAACTCCTGACCTCAGGTGATCGTCCTTCTTTGGCCTCCCAAAGTGTTGAGATTACAGGTGTGAGCCAGCGAGCCCAGTTGATGACTCTTTTTTAATTGCATTGGGCGTGAAAGATTCTCAACCTTTCTTTTTAGACTAAATAATTTACATTCAGCAGTTAACATAATCCCCCTCCTTATTTATTCCTTCAGGAAAAGCAAAGAATTAGTCAGGCTTGTATTCTCCATCTGAAAACTACATAGTTTTTCTCTAGATAAGTTCTTCATAATCCTATTCTTTGCTATCAGTCTACCCATTTACTAATATTGAAAAAAACCCGACACTTAGGTACTCTAAAATCGTAAGGTCCCAACTATACCCTCTTCCATGAGCCACTCATTGGCAAACCACAATCTTGAGGCATTGGGATCATTTGCAATGAAGTTGTAAGTTCTGGCCAATAGTTGCATAATTTCAATACTAACTTTGTTCAAAACTTTCTTGGAGTAATACTTCCTGAGTCAGTGTGGTGAGTGGGGAGGTTTTTGGTGAACAGATCTGGGTTCAGATGCTGGCTCTACCACTTGAACATATTGTACTGTAAGCACTCAGTAATGGTAGCTGTTATATTATTATTATTTTCTATACTAAGTTCATAAAATAGCTCTAGAATATTCTGGATAATAATAATTGAAATTAGGAATATCAACTTTTCTGATTCAAATGTTATTCTGGGAGTGGACACTATGTTAAATTCACCCTTAACAACTAATTAGCCTATTAGTTGCATTAACATTAATGCTCATTAAACGTTCCCAGGTTAATAAGCCTGGACTTGCCCTTGGGCTTGTGTAAGTAAATAATAATAGTAACACCATCTGTAGGAAGAGACCACTGTTAGAACCAAATCCTGAAAGGGAGGCTGCTGATCTGGGATCTCTACGCATGAATATGGAATCCTTCTTGTCTAGATATTTGTCTACAATAACTTCTAGAAAAATTGAAGCTTTATGAACACAATGTGAAAGATAATCATGAATTTACTCCATAAAATGTATATTTTATGTATTCTAGCATATAAGAATAATCTATATAATGAAACAGAATATGACAGTGTTCTCATAATTTCCAATTTTCCATCCCTGCTAGTTGGAATCTGTGTGCATTTAAGAGACTTTCTTTTGGTTTTGTTGGATTTCTCTTCTTCAGTCATCCATGTTCTAGTAACCCTTTTCTGGCTAATGCGTTGCACGTTTTTCAAGGCTGATGTAGTTACATAAGAAACTTTTCAGTAGAATTCTCAAATAAGATTTTTTTTCAACGTTACCCCAAGGGAGTTTTGCATCTTCCAACATGCTCTGCAGATGGTTCCCACTAGTCACTTATCAATCAGCCTAGGAATGTCACAGTCTTGTTGTCTACCCTGAGCAACACTGTGTAATCAGCCTTCTGTCCCTACGTGTCCTGTCTAAACTGTGAAGAAGTGATGAGGCTCTTACCTACTTTCCAGCCTGAAAAATATTTTTATGACTGATGTTCCAAATGGAAAATAGATTCCCCTTTGAGCAGAAACATGGATGCTGCTATGCTCTCAGGTTAATTCCATTAAGGTTCCAGCCAGGCTGCTCAGTTCATTTTATACCCGCTCTAATGTGACTCGCCTTTTAAGGGCCAGGGTGTCCCAGAAAATATCCCTTGAGATGTTTATTGAAAACGAATTCCAAGATAAGGTACATTGGGCAGTATTACATTGCATACCATTCCCTCGGAAATCCTTATTGTACATTAGGGACTTACGGGCTCTGGTATGCCCTACAGTAAATGCACTTGGCTTAACCTAAGCTTTTCCCAACTTAATTTGAGCCGGCAATTGGATTTATTTATTTTATTTTTGCAAAATACCTATTAACCTTTTTGGAGACTTATCTCCTTTGGGACTTATTGGGAATACTGGTGTAGGATTTTAAGGTAAAATGCACTGTCATAAAAACATTCACCCAAACGTCACAGCATTCCTGAGATGTACTCATCGACAAGAATCTAATTTTACATAAGAAACTGATTCTTCCAGTAGTTAAGTAATAAACAGCCAGCTTTCATGTTGGCAACATCCGGTTAACTACTCTGCAGGCTGAGAGAAGTGCTAATGTGGCATCATGTTTGTAAGAAATATGAATTGGTTTGCTGAAAAAGAAAATATGCCATCTGCTGAGACTCTGTGTATGTGTTAGTGTGTGTACATGCACTTATTTCTGAGTGCATAAGCTTGAGTTGATCCCAGTTAAGATTCTGAAAAGATGACGGTTGTTGAACTCAATGCATGGTCTGGCAGCATGGCCAAGTCCAGTCCCCTAGACCTGTGATTTCAGAGCCTCCAACATCACAGAAGCCATTATGTTTTGTGGCTTGAGAAATAGGAGGTTACTGGTTTGAGTACAAGCCCAGAAACACAGACCTTCTTGGTACTAATCCAGTACTCACAGCACTGAAGAAAATTTAAAGATAGAACCTCTCTCAGTAATTTGGACACCAATAGAGAAAACAAGCCATTGGTTTCTTTCTATTTTATTTTCCTTTGATGCATGAGAACTACGGTGCCACATTAAATCTTACGTCTTCTACATAGGCCACATTAAATTATACATCCCAGTTGTTGGATGCAATCAGACATCCATGGCAGAAAGTAACCCCTTCACAAAGTGTTACTTTCCCTTTGTGAAAAGTAACCACCAAAGGGACATGTGGTTTGAAAGGTTTTCCCATGTCAATGGGTAACCAAAGGGACTGACTTCCCATTGCAGCTTATTAATAGGCACAAGTCTTGTTAAGTCAGAAATTTCCTCCATACAGTCTTTCCAGAGCTTCTGCTGATGGAGCCTCAGCAATTCAATTGTTTTTTATGACTTTAAGTGATCTTTTAGCACAGCTTCATTGCTTTCATAGCCAAAAGCTCTTTAGAATGAAGCTATTTTACCCAAATCCAAATCTAATGAATATGCTCATGTGCCTATCATATAGGAATTTTAGCAGGTAGAGTCATGTTTTCATTATTTCTAAACTTATATGAATGACTCATGGAAATGGAGGACTGAAAACTTCTGAGATACTTATTTTTCTTTATTAGATATTAGATGATATGTACATTTATAGATCTGGAGAACTGGGTTTAGAATCCAACCAGATCTCATAAAACATCAAGTTAAATCCTGATTTAGTTTGACACTTGTGTCCAGTTATCTAAGATGGAGAAATGAAGTGTACTGTTAGGGTAGCCTAGGGTATTCTGACATCAAAGAGATTGGCAAATAAAAAGATCTGATAGGTATTTTTGAAAGCAGAGAGATTTTGTTTTGATTATGACACTAACAAGGCCTGTATGTTAATGCTAAAATGGATCTGAGACTCCAAAACAAATAGCTCCTGAGCCCAGGTCTCCAGCCACTGCCTTCTATTTCACTCACTGTTGTTCTTGTTTAAGAAACCCCTCCCTTCTTTTCCTTAACGACTGACCTCTTGATTAATTAGATATAAAATGTGATTTATATCTAATTATAATTAGACGTAATATGTGCTACAGGCTGGGTGTGGTGGCTCACGCCCATAATCCCAAAACTTTGGGAGGCCAAGGCAGGTGGATCACGAGGTCAGGAGATGGAGACCATCCTGGCTAACACAGTGAAACCCCATCTCTACTAAAAATACAAAAAATTAGCCAGGCACAGTGGCACGGACCTGTAGTCACAGCTACTTGGGAGGCTAAGGCAAGAGAATCACTTGAACCTAGGAGGCAGTGGTTGCAGTGAGCCAAGATCACGCCACTGTGGTCCAGCCTGGGCGACAGAGTGAGACTCTGTCTCGAAAAAAAATGTGCTACACATGTCTGGTGCTGTGTGGACAGTCTTATCAAGAACATTGGCTTGTCAAAAGTCACATAGCTATTAGATGGCAGAGCTAAAATAAAATCTCTTAATTCTCTCATTTAGAATATTTCCCACTCTGTTACCCTGCCTTCCTATGTTGATGAAACCCAGAAAGTGAAGGGTAAAGATAGGGGTGAGGAAAGGTGTATATAGCAGAAAGGAGACGATTGTAGGGCTTGCAAAATGGTGGAGAATGAAGAATTGCAGGAGCTACCAATAATCCCTAGGTTAAAAACACATTAGGATGATTGGAAGATGCTAAGTTGCTTACATTAAGAGGACACTGAAATTAAATAAGACTCCCCTTATCTGAGGGAGGATACATTCCAAGACCCCAGCGGATGCCTGAAAGTGAGTAGTACCAAACTTTCTATATAATGATTTTTCCTATGGTAAAGTTTAATTCATAAATTTATAAATTAGGCACAGTAAGAGATTAATGATAGTAAACAGTGATGCATTGTTAATGATGGGGATATGTTCAGAGAAACCTGTCATTAGGTGACTTCTTCATTTTGGGAACATCGTAGAGTGTACTTACACAGATCTTGATGGTATAGCCTGCTACACATCTAGGCTATATGCGTAGCCTATTACTCATAGGCTACAAACTATATAGCATGTTATTGCACTGAATACAGTAAACAATGGTAACCTAATGGTAAGTACTTGTGTACCTAAACATAGAAAAGGTACAGTGAAAATACCACATATAAGATTAAAAATGGTACACCCTGTATAGGGCATGAATGGAGCTTGCAGGACTGGAAGTTGCTCTGGGTGAGTCAGTGAGTGAGTGGAGAGTGAATGTGAAGGCCTAGGACATTACTGTACATGACTGTAGACTCTATAAAAACTGTATACTTAGGCTACACTAAACTTATTTTTAAATTTCTTCAATAAATTAAACTTCACCTTACTGTAACTTTCACTTTACAAAATGCTTGTAATAAATAGCTTAAAACACACATTATATGGCTGTACAAAAATAATTTCTTCCTTTATATCCTTATCCTATAAATTTTTTTGTTTTTAATTTTAAACTTTTTTGTTAAAAACTAAGACACTAACACACATATTAGCCTAGACTTACACAGGGTCCAGATCGTCAAAGCATCACTAGGTGATAGAAATTTTTCAACTTCATTATAATCTTATGGGACCACCAAGATATATGTGGTCCATCCTTAACCGAAACGTTGTTATGTGCTGTAATAATATAGAGCAATTACAGCAATGTAATAAAAGTTACGTAAATCTAATCTCTCTCAAAATATTTTATTGTACTGTACTCACCTATTTTCAGACAATGGTTGCAGGTAACTGAAGCCAAAGAATGCAAAACCCTGAAAAATGGGTAACTATTGCATAATGATCCGTATTTCCTTATCCACAAAACTATTAAATATAATTGAAAGAGCCCTGAAAGTGAAAAATTTTTGTTAGTTTGCCTAGAAATCATTATCATTTATGATTTTGATAACATCTGATTTGAACTGACATTAGAAAAGCTAATTATAGTCATAATTTTTTGTACAAATATTCTTATTTTTGTCATAGTGATATTAACATGTTTGATTTGGAGATGCTGGCCCAGACTCTCAAAAGATGTTCTCATAAGCACCCTATTATTTTTCTAAAATTTGAAAATTTCAAACTTTGAAATACATCTTGTCCCAAGGGTTTTGAATAAAGGATTATAGGCCTGTGTTTTATAAATGAATTGTTTTCACATAAAAATTATACATACTCATTATAACTAGTCAGGCAATAGAGAAAAATTAAAGGAAGAAGGTTAAAAATTATCCAAATCCTGCCTCCCAGAAATAATCACTTCCTACATCTGCTGAACATTATCTGTTATTTTTCTATGCATTTATATAGAGATCAAGATGATTAGGTATAATTTTCTAAAATAAGATCCTATCACATAGTAGAAGAAAATATTTCTTCACCATGAGAGCCATGAGTTCCTAAAATATTTCTCCAAATTTAAAGGAAGATAATGAAAAACAACCTGAGTTTCAAATCATGATGTGACTATGTGTTTGGTTATGTGTTTTAATGTTCGGCCATATCAACTGACTTCCCACTATTAATATGAGCAAATTGATCCCCTTATACATATCCTGCCTCTTCTTCTCTTAACTCTCCAATTTTTACATGTACATTCTGTTTTGTCCTCATAATTTCATCCATTTCATAGAATTTAATAAACCGATTCTATGTTGACTGTCAGGTCTTTTACCATAGCTTCTTCATTTCTGATTTTTTCAATTCTGATTCACTTATGGTTGAAAAGATATTGTCCTCAAGTCTCGAGTACTTTTTCAAGAGAGGCCCACGATGCCTGGTGCTTCTCTCATGTTTGAGAATGTCTGTGTGATAGTACTTGTATTCCTGACCCAAAGGACAACTTAGCTATGGATAAAATCTCTTGGGTTTGTAACAAAGTCTTGTACACTCTGGACATTAAATATAATTATGAACAAGTTTAAGGGAATATGATTTTCTAAAATTTTGTAAATCATTTGAGTTTTCCACAGAAATTTTCCATGGGATACTTTCTTTATCTTTGAAATGCACTAACTTTTCAAATATTCAAGACTATTTTAAGAACATTTTGCAATAATGTATTGAATCTATGTACCCCTTGTTCTATTATTAATTTTGAAGACATCACTGTATTAGTCCGTTTTCATGCTGCTGATAAAGACATACCCAAGACTACTAAGAAAAAGAGGTTTAATTGGATTTACAGTTCCACAGGACTGGGGAGGCCTCAGAATCACGGTGGGAGGTGAAAGGTACTTCTTGCATGGCAGCAGCAAGAAAAAATAAGGAAGAAGCAAAAGCAGAAACCCCTGATAAATCCATCAGATCTCATGCGATGTATGCACCATCATGAGAACAGCATGGGAGAGACCAGTCCCCATGATCCAATTACCTCCCCCTGGGTCCGTCCCACAACACGTGGGAATTCTGGGAGATACAATTCAAGTTGAGATTTGGGTGGAGATTCAGCCAAACCATATCAATCACTTAGACAATGGTGAAACTGCTTTGTCTTTAACATTTATAATCTTATTTTGAATCACTTTTCCGATTTTTATATTATTTTATATGATTTTCTCATTTTCCAAAGTATTTCTGTTTTCAGCAATAATAATAAATACTTATAATTTAAATGCATATATGTATTTTACTTATCTTTTTATTACCTGTCTGCATTACTGAAATGTAAATTCCCACAGGGGACTAATTATTGTCTATTTATTCTCTGTTGTATTGCTGGTGCCTAAAAGAGCACCTGACACATCATCGTAGGTGCTCAATGGGTATGTCTGAAATGAATGAATGATTGTGCTATAAACATAAAAGTCATCAACCATCAGTGTGGCAACAGAGTGTGGTTGAAAAGCACTCCTATATCACACTTCATGAAGGGCAAAATAGAAATAGATTCATTTTCAAGGCCCCTTTGAAAGTACCAATCATCTGCCATGTTTGCTCACGGAAATCCTCCACTCCTCTCTCTCGAGATGAATCTCCTCTACAAGGCTCAATGGGAATATGGATGTGGATCAAGGGGCAAGTCCCTTTTTGCCCACAATAGTAAAGGACCTTCTCCTTGAAAAGAAGGGGAGTGAGTATGACAGAGGTCTGCTTTCTTTTCTCAAAGACAGGCAATTACATTTTCAGAAGGGATTCCCATGCACAAGAAAACTAGGAGCTGTCTTCCCAAAGGAAGCATAGTCACCCCCAGAATTCAGTCAATCATCTTCAGGTATTGAGAGGACCTATGGTAGCAGTACACAGTTCAGCGTGCCTGGATGAGTAAGGGAAAGAAGCTGCTAGTGCTTACATGTCATCTACTTCGGGATATCTCAAGGGCAGGATGAAGGAGAAGAAAACAAGATCAGTTAGATAAGCAGAGGGGGAATTAGCCATTTAATCAAGCACCTAAGCCATGAAGCACAGTTTTTCTAAGAGACACCATTATCCTCAATGGAGTTCTTTAGAACATCTTCAATTTTTCTAATGAAGACAGAAAGCGCCATCTTTAGTGAAGTGCTTCTCTTTGCTTATTTGACCACAGGATTATCTATTTCATTCATTCCCCTAGGGAGCTGATGCTCTCCCTCTTTGCTCCTCATAGAATTATGAAGACAGGAATCTGTTCAAATTATTTAATCAGATTATTTTTGATGAGGCCACTATGAGTGCTTCAATATCCACACTTAGTATGCATCCTTCTAATGGTGTTCGCTTATCTAAAATTACTCCTTAATTGATAAGATATATGAGCAAAAATGCTATTAGGCAAAATGTTAAATGAACTCAAACCATTTAGAATGTTTTCATGCCAACCCTTGAATTTACTTAATCTCCAATGAGCAGTCTAAAAAAGGTAGGATTTAATCTTCGCTGTAACTACCGTGAAACAGCAAAGGGAACTAGGTTGAAGACGAGGTGGCAAACAAGGAGGGGGGAAATGTTTTTGTCTTTTGTGTCTTCACTGCACAAAACTGTAAGATTTTTATTTGGTTCCTACATTTCTCAATTTGAGAGAAGCCTTGCAATACATTTGGAAATAGTGGTGCTATATATTTCATGCAAGTTGGCTAAAATGGTGTTGAAGTCACTGACTAGTAAGAATCTAAACTTATTTAAAGCCAGGTTTACAAGGTATAATTTAAATGCAGTACATACTGTGCTCAGTTTTATGAGTTTTGACAGATGCAAATGTTATGTTACCACTACGATTGCAGTAAAGATATAACATATCCATTGCCTTCCAAAATTCTCTCTTGTCTCTTTGGAGTCAAAACTTTTCCTCCCACTTTCAGACCCTGGCAACCACTGATCTGTTTCTTCTCCCTGTAGTCTCACCTGTTCCAGAATGTCATACAAATGAAATCATATGCTAGGTGGCCTTTTAAGTCTGGCTTCTTTCATTTACCATAATAACTTTAAAATTCCCCATGTTGTTGCATGTATCAGTAGTTGAACTTTTTTATTACTGGAGAGTATTTTATTTAATGTATATACCAAAGTTGTTCATTCAGCAGTTGATGGACAATTTTTTTCATATGGATTATTCTATACATATGTTTTCATTCCTCTTACCTCGAAGTGGAATTTCTGGATTATATGTCATGCACATGTTTAACATCACAAGAAACTGCCAAACTGTTCTTCAAAGTGAGTGTACTATTTTGCATTCCCACCAGCAACGTGTAAGAGTTCCAGTGGCTTTGCATCCTCACTAATACTTAGTATTGTCATTAGAAAAAAAAAAATTTAGGACGGGGTGGTGGCTTATGCCTGTAATCCCAGCGTTTTGGGAGGCCAAGGCAGTGAGGATTGCTTGAGATCAGAAGTTTGAGACCAACCTGGGGAACGGAGCGAGTCCCTGTCTCTATAAAACAGTAACAGTTGATAATAAAATTAGCTGGTTGTGATGGTACACACTTATAGTCCTAGCTACTCAGGAGGCTGAGGAGGGAGGATCCTTTGAGCCCAGGAATTTAAGGTTGCAGTGAGCTATGATCACACCACTGCACTCCAACCTGGGTAACAAAGCGAGATCCTATTTCAAATTTTTCTTTTAGCTATTTACTAGGTGTATACTTATATCTTTTTATGGTTTTAATTTGCATTTTCATATTGATGAATGATGTTGATCATCTTTTTATGTGATTATGTGCAATCTGTGTGTCTTATTTTGTGAGGTGATTATTTAAATATTTTGACAATTTTTTATTGGATTTTTTTCTTATTATTGAATGACAAAAGTTCTTTATATATTCCAGATACCAGTTTTTCTGGTAACTTTGGAGAGATTAATGGTTTCTCCACCTGAACTCTGGTTCGGATGTTAAGACTGATGTTGCCACACATGCACTAAGAGAGTAGGAAAAGGTTTTTACTCACATAATGAGGCTTTCTGGGGACAGCAGGGTAGGCTCCCAAGCAGGTCCAAAAATAGCTTAAGAGAGCAAAGAAGGGAGCCTGGCCTGGGGTTCATGGTGCTAGAGAAAGAGCTGAGGTGAGGGTTCCCACACACAGGGATGAGAGCTTGCAGGTTCCACGTTCCTGCCAGTACCAAAGGAGGAAGCGCAGGGGCCCTCTCATCAGCTTCCACAGAGTGACAGAGAGGAGGGGAGGGCGGTGGAACTCGGAGCTGTCAGCAGCAGACACCAAATATGAGTCAGGCCCTTCATTATACCAGACTTTCCTCAAATAGGAGAATCGTATTAATCACATTCTTTTAATGTATACATGGTTTCACTTTTGTCGCCCAGGCTGGAGTACAATGACATGATCTTGGCTCACTGTAACCTCTGCCTCCTGGGTTCAAGGGATTCTCCTGTCCCAGCTTCCCGAGTATCTGCGATTACAGGTGCCCACCACCACACCTGGCCCGATATTTTTAACATCAAAAGAAACACTCAGTAACATTTACTATAGATGGTTTATCAAGTATATAGATTATGTCTGTGCCCTAAATATACTTCAACATCTTTTTAAAAGATTATCTAGAAATTCATTATTTGGATTTTTTCTAAGAGAAATGTCCATTCCAAATGGACTGGATTCAGGTCTTTTCAAAAAAAGGGCTGTGAATATTAGCAATAAAACATGGGCAATTAAGAGAACTATAAAATCTCTCTCCCTTGTGAGAATAAAGCTCAATCCAACCGACATTACTATAATCCCAACACCACTCATGCCCTCATGGGTGGCTCTGTCCCTAGTTCTGCTTTTCGTTGAAGGTTTGGGTTCTGATTGACTATAGGACTGTCTATGAAACAGTGAGTCATATGAGAAAAGTTCCCTCAGGATGGTCATAATTCAATTGCAAAAGTTTCACATATACTCCCTTAAACTGTCAAAAAATGAGTTAAGCACCTACTAAGTGCTAGGCATATGCTAGAATCTGGAGAATTAAAGTTAAGATATAGTTGGGGTTGTTAAGCAATTTGATGTTTATTGAATGTGAGAAACATGAAAAAAATATCACAATCAAATCATCATTGAAATGCCGTGAGAGTTAATTTGAAAGGACTATAAATAAAAGAGTGGGCTGGCTGGCCAATCATTCTTACAACTTCACTCCAACATGAACAATTTTATTTGGGAAATGCAGTGGAATATATCTGGACCTCTTTCTCAGAACTATGCAAGCTGGCATGGCATTTGGGAATCGTGTTTTTAACAAACATCACTAACCAGTATAATGAAACATACTCCATATACTGATGAAATTCAACATTTGAAACAGATAAAGTGTTTTTGTATCTCACTAGGTTACTAAATTACAGAAGTAATATTTTTGTCTAATGTTTTCTTATGTTTGTGCCTAAATACCTTTTTTCCCTTGGGTGATGTGAAGGTAGCCATTTTAGCATCAATACATGAGGGGAATGTAGGAGAGAGGAAGAGAGGACACTAGTGGCCTTATTATTTATTAGTTGGTAGTCATGGCTGGATCCAGACATGCAGGTACTCTGAGAAGTTTAATAATTAGGAATATCAAGAATGCACATAGCATGTCATTCATCAAACTGATTCCTTTTTAAAAATATGATTTTTAGGATGGAGAAGTAGCAGAGTAGGACTGCTGGCGACCGTCACTGGCATCTTCTCAATGGTTTTCAAAGCATGTTCTCCATATCAACAGCTTCATTCTCATCTGCAAAGTCCTTAGAAATTCAGATTCCTGGGCCTCATCCCAGAACTACTGAATCAGAAACTCTGGGAGGGAGACCCAGCAGTATGTGTTAACAAACCCTCTGGGAGATGCTGATGGGTACAGAAGTTTGAAAAGCATTAGTCTCCAACAATTCAGCTTGAAAACCAAAAGGTTTTCAAACCTTTCAAAACCCTACAAGGCCCATCTACCTACAAGTCTTAGAAGATGATGTGGCAAGCATCTAATGTTACTCAAGCATGTTCTTTGGGGACCCCACACTTTACCCCTACCCTTCTCTGCTACCATCACTAGCATTAACTCTCCTTGAAAGGAATTTTGTTAAATACAAAAGCTTTTCTATTCTGTCTGTTCCATTTCCAGTGACATTTTAATGTTCAGGAGGTATTGGTATCCTGACCCTGCTGGCCCTTCTGGTTCGGTGTGACAAAATGGCAACTCTGCTGGGCTGTTTGGAAACCTTCTAGTGTGGTAGTGGGGAGGATAGGGAGGAAGGATTTTCTACTTACACATCTGTTGGCCTGTTTGTTCACCACTATTTCCCTAAAAGTAGTTATAATTATAAATTTTGCAGTGAAGTAACTATGCTGTTTGGGGAAAACCAGACTTAGATCATAGATGTAATATGGTTAAAGGGTGGAGTTTTATGTAGATAACGTTTTCATTTTAGTTTATACCAAAATAAAGATTTTAATAAATAAATAATAAAATAAATTATTGACAGATTACAAACTATCCACTTGGAAGAAGGAGGAGGAAAAATAAGAGGAGCAAAAAGGGGAGAAAAAAGAGAATACACATATAATACTTTTGTTGGGCCAGGAACTATGCTGAATACTTTACATATATTGTCTCCTGTAATCCTCAAGACAAATTTCTAGGGTAAGGGTTATTATTCTCCCATTTACAGAAGAGAAAGTTGAGATACTGAGAGATTAACAAACATGAAAAGGGTTCTATAGTCACATACCTATGTAGCATCAAATTCAGGCCATCTAACCCTAACTTACTTGTATTTTTAGACTAATTAGATCTAATTTAGCTTCATTCTCAAACTCTATATTTTGCTGAATTGTTAGTAAATATTGAATATTCTTAGTTGTTAAAGTGCACATAATGTATTAGGTTTTTAAAAATCAACATCAAACCACTAATTAAAAAAAAAAAAAGGCTGGGTCCAAGGAAAGAAATTAACATTTTAGTTGGATCAAGGACAACCTGAACTCTATGTCAGTTACAAAATCATCCTCAGCTTCTCCAATCCACAGTGACCTTTTCTTTAATTATTATAGTTCAAATCACAGTGTTTAACATTTTGTTACATGAACTTCACAATGATTATCTCTTCATGATACTTTGTTTGTTTACTTATTTATTTATTTTCTAAGAATAGAATCTTACTCTGTCACCCAGGCTGGAGTGGTACAATCATAGCACACTGTAAACTCAAAATCCTGGGCTCAAGCGATCCTCCTTCCTCAGCCTCCCAAGTAGCTAGAACTACAGGCATGTGCCACCATGCCTAGAAAAATTTTTTAAATTTTATATAGAGATGGAGTCTCACTATGTTGCCGTGATTGTTTGACATATGCTTGACTTACCTTGACCATACCTGTTATGAAATTACCTTCTAATGCATTGAAATACTGTCTTACTCTTTTTCACAACAGATATTTTAAAAAACCTATTAAATATTAGACCTGGTTATCTGTTGAGGTTCGCAAAGATGCGTAGACACGAGTGGTTTTTGTCAAGGATCTGATAACTAAACGCATAGGCAATTAGTTTAAACTCCTTTGTAAGTGCTCTTACAGAAACACAAAACAACTGTTATAAGGACTAGAGCAGAGAGAGTGGTTTGCCTAGGGAGATTAGGAAATGCTTCACAGAAAACAATATTTAGGCTGGGCCTTAAAGAATGGTATGATAATAAAAATACCTTTGGCTATTCTTTATTGAATCCTTACTAATTACCATGATACAGACTTTTCATATGTTATCTTATTTAGCCATCATAAAATTCTATGAGGTATGTATGTTTGTTCCCATTAACTGAGGCACAGAGTAAACCAATTGGCAAAATGTCACCTGGAAAGTAAGTGGAGAAGAGGGATTAATAAACTCTGACTTCAAAGCCCATCTTAGTCTTGACATAATTTTCTCAGTGGACATATCAGAAGGGAATTCCAGGCAGCAAGTAAAGCATGAACAAAGGTATGGCTGCTCAGAAGGACAAGGTATACTTAAGAAAAAGTGAGTTCTCTGGTGTGCCCAAAACTTGAGGTGTGTCGTGGAGTAATGGGTGAGCTATAAGATTGGAATGATTAGTTGGGATCAGGTTGTAAGGAGAATTTACAGGTATGTAAGCAATCTCTATTCCAAATTAAGAGAATAGTAGAGTGTAGAGAGAGCTTGGAGATACTTTGAAGATAAAACTGATCTGACTTAATGATCAGATGGTAAGAAATGGGGGGAGTCTCTAGCTGAAGCAACTGAGTCTAATGGTGTCATCCAAGGAACAAAGGAGGAATGAGTTTAATCAGAAGGAGCTGACGTGTTTAGTTCAAATATGTCAAGTTTTGGGTGCCTGTGGAACATATCCAGGTAGAAATATCCTGTTGGAAATATAGCTGAGGTTCAGAAGCCAGGTTAAGTTAGGAAGTATAGATTTAAGAGCCATCAGCAGATTGATTAAAAAGTTTGACCCACTGCCACATTGGAAGTGATGCTATCACCCAGGAAGAAAATGTAGAACAAAAAGGGAAATGGGCCTTGTGGAAATTGACTAAATGGAAGAGGCAGAGAAGATAAAGCCTTTAAAATGATTATGAAATAGTGGCCAGAACAGTAGGAAAATGAAAAGACGATAAAACTGAAAATCAAGTGAGATGACAATTTCCAGTCCCCCACCGTACCTGTGACTGTGCTGGGCTCATGGAACCTTGAGTGAGCAGGCAATCGAAGTGACACTGAAGTCCAGGCATCCACCTGTGACCAAAAGTCCCCTGCCTAATTCTGTAAATATTCTGAGGTCCTTTTACTACATATATTGTTAATCTTCATCAGCAAGGTACAAAATAATCATTTTGAACATATTCATCCTAATTGAGTTAACAGACACTAATCCAAAACAATTTTTTAGTGAGAAACCTGAATTGTGCAACGTTTAAATTCTATTCTGTTATATCGTACTGTGACAAAAATTGGTGGTTAAAGGAAAATTGTCAAGTGAGACTTGCTAGAGAGGGCTGCTTTGGTGGACAAGAAAGCAAGAAATATCTTTGCTTTTGCAAATAGACACCACCAGCAGATGTAAAGAACTTTTAGATAGAGATTAAATATCCTCTTTACAATCTTGTTTACAGTTTTTCTTTACCTAGGAAATCCTTTTCCAAAGATAATTCAAAGATTTTAGCCTCATTTAAAAAACCGTAATTTTGGTCGGACGTGGAGGCTTACACCTGTAATCCCAGCACTTTGGGAGGCCAAGGTGGGTGGATCACAAGGTCAGGAGTTCAAAACCAGCCTGGCCAATATGGTGAAACCCCGTCTCTACTAAAAATACAAAAATTACCCGGGCTTGGTGGCGGGCGCCTGTCGTCCCAGCTACTCAGGAAGCTGAGGCAGGAGAATTGCTTGAACCTGGGAGGCAGAGGTTGCAGTGAGCCGAGATCATGCCACTGCACTCCAGCCTGGGCAACAGAGTGAGACTGTGACTCAAAAAAAAGCCGTAATTTTTTGTTGTTAGCCCAGATTGACGAAGTCGTATGAAATTTTCTGCTTCATTGTGTCTGTATGACATTCTTCCTACTTACTCCTTTTTTCCGCCTTCCATACCTCCTCAATTCCTTTTTGCCACCCCTTCAGATTTAGACAGACCATCTCTTCAATTCTGATGGCAGCATTTCCCACTAATAACTATACACCCTAGCGTTGCCTCTCACACGTCTGGGTGATTGGCAGATACTTGTTTAGAGGCCTGGCAACAGCTAAAAGTGACATTCAATGATTCAAAAACAGCTTGGTTGGGAAATAAATCTTTGGCTGGGAAAAAGGACTCTCTCTTTGCCAGGCAATAGACTTATAATTTATCATTGATTGGAAAAGAAGAATGCATTTTCAGAATTGCATCAGACTAAAACTGATTACAGATATTAAGCAATGTCTCTATGAGCCATTACTCACTGCTTATGTGAAAGCTGAGTGCCTCTGGAAGGCGGGAGCTGATGAGTCACTGAGTGTGCTATTGCACCACCGTAATTGTTAGCATCATAAACAATGGTATAAGACCGGGTAAAGCAGATTAAAGAGAATGAAGTGTCTTGTGCACTTCCCTCCAGAAAGAAGAAACAAGACGTTATTTCATTGTGATGTTAACCATTGATTAGGGTTTTTGTTTGTTTGTAGCTCCTAATGGTTATGATAGCTCAAAAGCAGTATTCATTGCTTATTCATTTCAAAAGCCATCATAAGTGATGGTTTAAACTATTCCAACTTTGTGTTGTTGTTTTGAAATAAAGGGAAGGCTTTTTCTTTTCAGTATTAGAAAAAGGGAAGACATGCAAGAGAGCTGAACCAAGAGCTAAGTATTCAGGACCCCAGAGACCTTAGCTCTTGTTAAAAATTATACCAAGAAGCAAGTACTGTTATAATCAGAGGGACAGGCAATGCTGAGCAGTGAACTCACAGAGCACTCATCCATTCCCTTCTGACATCTGTCACTTTTTATCTGTTGTATTTATTTTAAATCATGTTTTTGTTACATATTCCACTATAAATATCTCAAAACAGAGATTGTATCTTATAAAGCTTTGCTCCTTCCTCAGAACCTAGCTCATTCAGTAACTTGTTATATGCTGAAGAAAAACTAATTTATTGATAAATGAATGTCATGATTCACTGTATTTATTACAGCTCATCTACATTTCCTCAATTCTGTGAGGATACAAAAGCTAGATTAGCCAGTGCTGCATAAGAGTAAATTAGAATGGTTCTCAGAATGGGCATGTGTAATTGTTTATGTTTCTTTCCATCAGTCTTTAATTTATACTATTTGAAGACATGCTGATACTTAATAACATTCACATATCATTTGTAAAGAGTTTTACTTTAGATGAAAAAAGTACACCTTCTGGAGAAAACATTTTAATGTTATGTCTTTCAGGCACCCACACCTTGCTCTTCAGAATATGAGGCAGGAATTAGGACTACATAATTCCCTCTTGGAAAGCTAATTAAATGTGGATATTTGCTAAGGAAAAATAGAGAACCTGTGAGTATAAACTTAGCAATTGCAAATATATAAAGGATCACAAATTCACATTAGTGCATTCTGTTAGACAAACCTTTCTGCAAACAGCAAGCCTAGCCCTTGAAAGAAACTGGAAAAGCCAGAGGACACCTTGAATATCCTCTAAAATCTTCTTTCTGGACACCTCCCCACTGCACCATAATCATCTCTGGTTATACTTTCCTTATGTTCTTTCTTATCTTTTCCATATTAAAACCTGCTGTATTATTATATATTAACTAGTATGACAGTGACTTCAAGTAATAGTAGTTAAACCATCAGAAGTTTATTTCTGGCCCAAAAGCCAAAACTGGAGCTGCAGCTCTGCTCTGTGAAGCTGTCAGGGGCCCAGGCGCCTTCTATCTTGTCGCTCTGGTATCCCTAGAGTGTTCTCATTATTGGTCTGCTGGTCTCATCAAAATGGCTGCCTATCCTACTGGCATTCCAGCTAGTGGGAAGGATGAAAAAGAGTTAGGAGAGGGAACTCTCCTTTCCTTTAAGAGCAAGACTTGCAAGCTTCACACACCACTGACTTTCTAACTCCATTGGCTGGTCACATGGTTGTCCTTAATAGAAATATCCTTTTAAATATGGATCTAAGCTCACAAAAATGTAAGGGAAACTCCTCATGGACAAGTTGAAAAACAAACTGCACAACCAGAGGGATAAACAAAAGCAAAGCTGTAAAAGCACTGGGGGCATTAGTTGATCTTGCTGTCAAGAGACTTAAGAGCTACAGAAGGACAGGAGACAAGACCTAGGCCCATGCAACGTGGGTAGCTGGGAGTGACATCCCCATATCCATCTGGGAACCTCAAAGAGTTGTAATCTTGATGAAAGCAAATACTAGAAAATAATCCACCTAGGCTCTAGATGTGGGGTGGCTGGGAAGGCTTCATTGGATATTAGTAATAAAGGCTTTCCCTCAGATAGACCTGGGATTCAAATTCATATTACCTACAAACCCCAAGCCAAGATAACTAGTTCAAGGGGTCCTGAGTTGATAGGACCTTGTGATCACTTTAACCCTTTCTGGAGAGACCCACCCTCCATGCAGGCCTCACAAAATCTTCATAGTTAAATGATTGCCAAGCAAATACCACATTAAATTTTCCTTCAGACATGAGTGCAAAATAAAGACATTTTTAAACAAAAAGTACAAGTTACTTTTCATAGACTTTCACTAATGGGACATCAAGACATATTTCAAGGAAAAGAAAACCACTCCCCCTCCCACCCACATACAAAACCAGATGTAAGAAGAAATATTGAGAACATAAATAGGTAAACATTTAGGTAAGTCAACAAATGCCTACTATATAAAGCATAAATAATACTATCCAGTGTGTTGTACAAAGGTACAAAAAGTACAGAATTGCAAGGTAGAACAAAAACTCGACACAAAAATAACATCTAAGATGTGGAAAAAGATGATTTGATTAAAAGTGTCCCAATTCCATGTATTGTTCTAGAAGAGGATAAATTGCTTAACTTGAAACTCTTAATAATTAAAATATATAAATTGAATTTTGAAATTATTCCATTAAGAAAATAGACCTGTATGGCATAACTTGTGACCAGTGTAAAGAAGCATAACAAAACCCTCATCAATCCAAAAGAGGGAACAAAGGAAGAAAAAATAAAGAAGAAGACAATGAAGAAGCACAGACAATGCACAGTACCTAGCACACAATAAAATGGTAGAAATTGGTCAAACATTCAGTAGCACACAAACTTCACCAGTTATACAACAGAGATTATCCATTGATAACTTCAAAAATCCATATGTAGCCCATCACTAGACGTACACCTAAATAAGATACACAATGCTTGGATATAAACCAGCAATTAAACAGACAAAGAATTAGTAAAAATATTTTTTAAAAACATTTGACCTAATATATGATATACTGACATTTGAAATCCATAGTTGATCAAAAACACATTCTTTCCAAATATATGTGGAAAAATTTTAAATATTATTCATATACTAGGTCATAAAAAAATTCTCATCAAATTTCAAAGAATTAGAATCATGATCATGATTATTTTTAATTAGATTTTAAAAATCAAGAGCAATGACAAAACTTAAAACTTTATAATTTGGAAATTCTAAAACTTTCTATTAGGAGACAATTCTCCGTGGATCCCTTTTATTTCTTTGTGTCTTGAGAGCATAGGCACTGACTGCCTTTCTTCTGGAATACCATTTCATGGATATTTACATAGTGAATAGCCTTGGAAAACATAGTGTCCCCCTCCAGAGAAAAGGCCAAGTTGTTTATATTATGGCACAATAATATAAGGAAAATGCCTCTCTCTGAGGCAAATTTTGGTGGCCCAATACAAAAGATTTAGGTTCTTTAAGCTCAGGGTTCCACAGCTGTAATGTAACCTCCTGCATGTAAAAACATCATCTGGCCCTTTTTGTATTGGCCTAAGGAAATTGGGGTTCAGGGAACTGGATCAAATGCAGATATTCTGGATACAATTATTGCTGTGAGTAATAAGCCGTCCTTTCTTTCTGATCCAGATATCTCATAGCTTTTGCCAGCATCTAGCATTCTGGCAGACTAGCTCATAAGCTTGTAAGTAGAATGAAATCTCAGACTCTTCACTGTTCTTCTCACATGCTTTTAAATAACCATGTGTATTAGGAAATGAAATTTGAAAATACTTATTATCTAAATGATAGCAAAATCTTCTGGGAGGAAGCAAAAGTAATGTTTAAAGAACTATATACAGACAATACTTGTAGCAGAAAAGGAAAAGCAGAAACTAAATGAGCTAGATGCTCATATCAAGAAGTTATATTATAAAAGAATAAGACCAAAGAAAATACATTAAAAATTATTTTCAAATAAGAGCAGACATGATTTAAAACAGAAAACAAATGGAGAAGATCAGTAAAGCAAAAACAGTTCTTTGGAAAGATTAATATAATAGCCAAATTTCCCAAAAGACTGATCAAGAAAAAATCAGAGACATCACAAATAAAAAGTGTAACTATTGGAAATGGAAAAGGGGACATACTATGCTGATATAAATTAAAGCAATGAGTCTTAGATGCTGGAATTTTAAGAATTGATGATAGACTCCTTAGACTATAAAGAGAAGATTTCTTTCTGGATGGAACTTTTTGTTTTCTGTCTCACTTCATAGCCAATGAATGACTGCCTATTCACAGGCCAAAAATCATTATACCAAATGACTAAAGCTGAGGAGTGTGTAAGGTTAATTCTCCAAAAAAAAGTTTATAAAAGGCAAGTTGGATCTTAATAAATAATTAGCAAACATGAAAATAAATATAAAACACAGTGCCATAAAAAGACATTATTTCCAACATCAAGGTTCTTTTCTTTTTTTTTTTCTTTCTTTTTTTTTTTTTTTTTGTATAAAGTTATTTATTTTAAAGAGAGAGGGAAACAGGAACAGGAGAGAGAAAAGAGAAAGAAAGAGCTAACTCTCACACTAAGTAAGAGAATCCAGAAAGATGGAATCCAGGAGAGGAAAGCAGTTTCCACACTGAGTGGAAGGGAACAGAGAGAGAGATGGAGTTTAGGAGGGGAAGACAGGCTTCCATGAGAGAGTGGAAGGGGACTCCAGAGGGAAAATCCAGGATAGAGAAAAACAGCTTCCACGAAAGGAGTGTTCGTGGAAGGGGATCCGAACATGGAGTCCCTCAAGGTCCTTTTCAAAGGCCATCTACTTCATCCTGCTGTCTTTGATTCTTTTCTATGAGATATAATCTTTTCCTCCTGTGACCATCTATAGCACTTCATGCTTGGTTTATGAGTCTCAAGCAATGTTTTCACTTCATGTTTACAATATTCTAAGCTTTCTATAAGGATGGACTGGGTCTTACTTATCTAATTCTAATAGTAGCAAATACACTACCCACAGCTAAGAGTGGTCAAAACTTCACTTCACAGGTGGTCAATAAGTACAATGAAACTGGGTCACTAAAACTAAACAGCACTCATTCTTTTATAGGAACTCTGGGATCCGGGAAGTGAAAAAGTGTTAGAACAGGACCAATCTCTAAAGTGTACTTTATTCTACCATCTAAACAATGCAGAGAATTACACTGATACTATCTCTGATGTCAGGACCCTTTTTGGGAACTTACCATGATGGGTACCTATAGAGCCATTTTACAGTTAGTATATCCCATCTGAGGATGTTCCTATTCATGTTGGAATATCAATATATATCCCCAAGTCATAATTCTGCTTTAAAAAAAAAGAACTGTACTCAAATGTCACTTCCTCTAAAAAGCCTTCCACACTCAGGTCTGGTTTAGATGTCCTGCCATGTGCTTCTATAACAAATGTAATAGCTACTTACCACGTTGTACTGTAATTGCATTACATTGTAACTTACTTGTCTATGCCACTAGACAATACACTCTTGGGGTACCTACATTATATATCATTCACTTTGTATTTCCAGCACACAGCACTGTACCCTGGACAAAATAACCACTCAAAAAAAGTTCCTCGAATTGTAGAATAAATGATTTGGAAGTCTGCTGTGCTGAAAGGTTTTGGATTTATTCTTTGTGGGAATGTGGTTTCAGAAACTTCTAATCTAAACTTCTTGTTTGTCTCTAAGATTTTGATTTGTGTATTGTGTTCTCTATTTAAGGTTCTGATATAGGCAAGGACTGTTTCTCATAATGTAGATGTTCTATTTTGCTGTTGTGATATGAGCTGTGCATGGGTGTTTTTTCACATGCTGTAGTCCTGTGCTATGTACTCATCTTCAATTTTCTCCCTGGGTACTATATTCTAGGGTTCCTAGCAGCTCAAAATAGGCCTTCAGTCTGGTACAGAAGTCTTGGGGTATTAGCTTCCTGTGGCTCGTGCATCAAATGACCACAAACTGAGTGGCTTAAAACAACAGATATGTATGTATTCTCTCACAGTTCTGGCATTAGCAGAGCCACACTCTCCACAGGCTCTACGGGACAATCCTTCCTTGCTTCTTCCACTTCTGGTGACTGTCAGCATTTCTTGGCTTGTGGTGGCATCACTCTAATCTCTGACTTTGTCTTCACATGGCCTTCTCTTCTCTATGTCTTCTCTGTGTCTTCCTTCTTCTCTTATAAGGACACATCTCATTGGCTTTAGGGCCCACTTGGATAATGTAGGAAGATCTCATCTGGAGATGCTTAACTATGTCTGCAAACACCACTGTTTCCAAATAAGGTACCATTTACAAATTTGGGGTTTAGATAGTGTGCTTATCTTTTGAGGGAGCCACCATTCAACCCATTACAATTGATTACTATAGATCTGATTTCCAAATAGCATTGTCTACCAGCCTGGCAGTGCAAGAGTGCTCAATAGTATTGAATATCTTTTTATAAATTCATGACATAAGCAGTATTTTATCTAACTTTCATCTTCCTCGTATCATCTAGTGATACTTTAAAAATTATTTTTGGTTATTAAGACTTTACAAGTATAATTTGATTCTAAATCCCTGGGGAAATGGTAATAAATTTGGGGGGATAGAAGTCATATTTCTATTTTTTAAAAATTATTTTAGAATTCTGGTATTCAATACAATTACTTATCATTGCATTGACCCAAGAGTCTACAAATACATAATGAGGTGATTTCCTTTTGCAAAGTGAGATATTGTGCTCTGAGTGCTTTGAGAAATCACCTGATTTTGGTGAAATAATTTAAGTGTTGTCATCAGGAATGAAGAATTTTCTCAATTTTTAAATAAGGGAATTGATGCCTTGGGCATGATGTTTTACTTCCCATAAGAAAACAATATCTATTGTTAGTAGAAAAATTTCTTCCCCTAGCAAAGAAATTGCTATTATACATTCTTAGAAACCAGGTCAATATTTTTTTTCAACTTCAATGTTAAAGGACCGTGTAGGAAAAAAAAATTTACTGTGTAGGAAAGGACTGTGTAGGAAAAAAATGTGTATATATATATACATTTTCCTAATTTAGAAGTCAAAGATGAATTTGGGGAAATTTTTAAAATGTAAAAAGCTATACAACTTGGCTGGGTGAGGTGGCTCACATCTGCAATACCAGTGCTTTGGGAGGACCAAGGGGGCGGGTTGCTTGAGGTCAGGAGTTCAAGACCAGACTGGCCACCATGGTCAAACCCCATCTCTACTAAAAAAAATAGAAAAACTAGCTGGGTATGGTGGCACGGGCCTATAGTCCTGCCTACTCAGGAGGCTGAGGCAAGAGAATCACTTGAATCGGGGAGGTAGAGGCTGCAGTGGGTTGAGATTGCACCATTACACTCCAGCCTGGGAGACAGAGTGAGACTGTCTCAAAAAAAAAAAAAAAGAAAGAAAGCTATACAACTTAATGTAACATATAAAATGAGATTTGATTATAGTGATTGGTATATGTCCCATTTCAAATACATACATTTCTGATCAATTTTTATTAATAGATCCATTTTTTAATTGAAACCACTAACCTTAGTGAATGTGGATATAGGTATGAAGGAATGCTTGAAAACATGCAAACATGTGTCTGAGATGAATTTATGGCTTTGCCTGAATAGTGTGTACGTAATGACCCTAGTCTGTGGCTATATCATGCCATTTTATAAGGGTGCTGCAGATTGTTGGCAACCTGATTAATTGCTGGTTGAATTAATACTTGCTTCACCATGCAGCACATTAGAAAAGTAATAACTATTTGCCTTTTCTCTGTAATGCCAACTTTTTTACTGCAGGGAGTCAACTATCTGAGATGCTTTCCTCTTTTAGGGGTCAGTTCATATTTAGGTGAAAAATCAGATTCATGCCAACTTCAGAATTATCACATAAGATTGTCTTGGCCTCATCTCTGTCTTCATTAAAATCTTGAAGTAATACAATTTGGGATAGAAGAATATTCGAGAGGACCATTCTTACATGTAGATCTCACCACTCTCTTCCGAGATGTGCAGGTAATGGCCCCACCCCTGCCTCTCTTCTGAGTGTCTCCATTAATGTAGGTCACCATGTTTTATTCTATGACATTGCTACCTTAGCCTCAGCAGACTAGACCAGGGATAGGTCTTCACCATCTGTGAGCTGGCTGAGGGAGGCCCTCCAGGTGCCTGGCACAACAGCTTTGCACAACTTTCCACATGCATAAGAACTCGCAGGCTTGGGCAGGGGCTCTGGAGGGGAGTTTGAATGAAAGACCTATGAAGTCAGCAGGGTGCAGAGTAACTCCGGCTTGGAGAGACAAAGCATGAAGACAGTGTGCAGAATCTGTGAAGCACCAAAGCCCTGAGCAAGCAGAAAGTATGAAGAGTAGAAAGCATGAGGAGTAGAAAGGGAAGAGAAGAAGAAAGTTGATATAAAAGTTGCAAAAAGAAGCAGTTGAAGTATAAAGCAGATGCAGGCACTGAAACATAAGCATGGCCCAGAAAAAAAAATCTGTTTATGCCCTTAAGCTATTGTCAAACTATCAGAGCTGGTGTTGTGGGCAGCGTGCAATGAACAGTGGTACAATTCTCTGTGACCCCTAGCTCTGTGCTTTGGAGACAGCGTCCAGTTTTTCATGATTCTCTTTGTATTCCTTTAACTAAAGTAACCTGTACCCATTTCTATTCTTTGCATCTGAAAGAGCCTAACAAACATGATATCCTCAAGAAGCAAAGAGCTGAGAAAAAATTAAAATATGGAGTCACAATTTTGACACTGCAACATAATCATTTAATGGTATTTTCATTCAAAGCACTGTATGGCAGGTAATGTGCTTTGATGTTTCACATAAAGGCAAAGGACATACTCTGGAAAAGTCAGCTCTAAAAGCCAGAAAGCCCATTTTAATTCTGGATTTGAGACACAAGTGGCTACTTCTGCAGCTGAAGTACCAGAAGGTAATTAGATTGTTTATCCAGGTACCTTTCAGATGAACAAGACTGCCACCTTCAGAAGTAACAACAACAGAAGAGAGTTGTCCCAGGAACCTTACTTTGTTTCCTAAGGAAGACCTCTACTTGCTGTAAAGGTATAAAATATGTTGTATAAAATTTGTATTACATTGTTGCTGCTGGGTAGTCAAGAGCAATTTGTGTGTGATTATCAGTCTGATGTCTTAGGATCGGTGTTTCTTATTACCTCAGATGTGATGGAGAAGAGGAAACGTGTTGTTTTCCTAGTAGGCTAAGGTTTCTTCTCTTATGAATCCAACCTCTGATAGTGCCAATATTTGAACAATGTAGTTTCACATTTTGTGTTCCGCTTTATATTTTTGTTTTCTTTTAATCAGGCTCACTTCTTTACAGCCAAAAAACATGGCTTCACGGTCTTGCTTAGTTGAGTTTTCCTTAGCAGTTGAAAGAAATCATTTGAATGTATTAACCAAATTTGGAACGGATTGCATTTCTGTGGCAATAAATGGGTTATCTATCCCTAGTGGGGTGGAATGTCTTCTTCATTGAGAATTATTCTATTTTTTCGTGCCTTGTTACATTTTAGGGGTATAACAACTGAACCGTTTTTTGCAGTGAGCATAGAGCTAGCAAGTATTGATCCCTGGAACATATCATAAAAACCAAGGCCAGAGAATGCTAACACAAATATTTATTAAAGATTTAATCATTTTCAATGACAGTTTCTGATAAGGGCATAAGGTTTGAAATGAGAAGACATGGACTGAACTTTCAGCTCTATTATTTCCTGGAAATGTGGTCTGTGCAGTCCCTAAACAGCTCAGCTTCCCTGTAAGGAGTTAACAATACCTACCTCATCTCCCATGGAAGCTAGCTGTGAAGCTCAAAGGAGAGATCCTTATGGAAAGTTCTGTGCAAATGAAAAAAATCCCTCTCTGAAAGCAAGGTGTTAGGATGGTGAATGCTGTGACAAGAAGGCAGGCAGGCTTCAGTTCTTTGTTCCTAATAATAATTATTGTGGATGAGGGTGGCGGGGGGCTAGGGATGTAGACGTAATGAGAGGTGTTCAGAATAAAACGCTCAAAATGCCCAAGAAACAAATATCAGCTCCTTCGGAACTCTACATTTACATAAATATTTCCCTTCATGAAGTTTCCAAATTGAATTTGGGGCAATCACTCAGCTTTGTTCATTCTGTTCACACCTCTAAAGTATTGACAGAAATGAGCTCAATTTAACAAAATGAAATAATAGCAATTTAGCCTAAGACTTGAAGACAAAGATGACAAATAAGATTCATTTTCCCCCTTGCTTTTTTTTCTGTTTTTCACTCATTTATGTGAATAATTCACATACTTTACATTTTGAAAGAAATAATTATAGTAATCAGAATCTGACTTTTTATGAGCCATAAATTTCAAGAAGCTGCTTATTCCTACTGGCATCAATATAATTTTAACTAATAAATATCTTTAACCTACGAATTACACAACATACATATAATGACACAGAGCTACGCAATTCTGTGTTTAATCATTGCTGAACGTGCAGGTGTTGATAATATAGACACTACCACAGATCCCCAGATCTGAGTGAGTTATAAATAAAAATATGTAGGAAAAGACAAATTTTAAAGAGCACACCTTTTAGAAATAAAAGATAAAACAGAAATGAAAATGAAATGTTTTATTTTTCCTGAGCATTTTATTCTTTTCAATTATATGACAGTTTGGGGGACTCATTTCTCTGTTGAGGATATAGATAAATGCTGGATTGCCAATCCAACAAAATTGTTCCAAAGATCTAGGACCCAAACTTGGGAGTGGGGTCACCGCGGTGTAGAGGTTATTCATCTCTGGTCAAAGACACAGTTTGACATTTGAATCCTATTTCCCACCTATAAAGCTATTTTTTCCATACTATCCTATGTCATTTATTTGAAATACAAAGATGTTTACTTTAAATACCCCATTCCTCTCTAAGAAAAATATTAGAATGTGCATTCTTGGTTAAAAAGGGATACATTAACTTGATAAATGATACTTTTTCTGTACGTTTGAATTCTGATTATTCCTAAATAAAAGATGAAACATTTCATAGGCAGTGCAGAGTGTGAATGAGGAAGGAAAAAACAGATTCTTTATACCAAGGAGGAAAACAGTTTCCTAAGGCAGACTTCACCAGCCTAAGGCCCCTGAGCAGTGGTTTAACATCCTGTTTCAATTGCCCAGAAGGCAGTCTAAGACTTATTTTCTTTAAAACGAAAGTCTTAGGTGACCTCTAAAGCCTCATCTAGCTCTAAATTTCTAGGATTCTGAATGCTCCTGAATTCCAGCCTTTGCTTTACTTAGCGCAGGCATGTATGGATTTGATCCACCTGATTTTTCTCCAGCTACTTTTCCTCTGAAATCACAGTACGACTAGCTGGCTTTAGCTGACTGTCAGAAAAATGATCCTTCTTAGAAATGGGCAAAAGAGATCGCTAAGTGTTGTTGACAAGGGGAAAAAAAGCAAATGAAAAAATTTTGTAAAATATTTAAAGAGGTTTATTCTGAGCCAACGTGATTGACTATGGCCCGGGGAACAGTCTCAAGAAGTATTCAGAAAGTGTGTCCGAGGCAGTCAGGTTACAGGCTGGTTTTATTCATTTTAGGGGACAGGAATTGTAGGTAAAATCATAAACCAATACATGAAAGGTGTACTCTGGGCCGGGCACAGTGGCTCATGCCTGTAATCCCAGCACTTTGGGAGGCTGAGGCAGGTGGGTCATCTGAGATTGGAAGTTCGAGACCAGCCTGACCAACATAGAGAAACTCCATCTCTACTAAAAATACAAAATTAGCTGGTTGTGGTGGCGCATGCCTGTAATCCCAGCTACTCAGGAGGCTGAGGCAGGAGAATTGCTTGAACCTGGGAGGCAGAGGTTGCAGTGAGTCAAGATCCAGCCATTGCACTCCAGCCTGGACTCCAGCCTGGACAACAAGAATGAAACTCCATCTCAAAAAAAAAAACAAGAAGGAAGGGGTGTACATTGGTTCAGCCTAAAGAAGTGGGATATCTTGATGTGGGTGAAGCTCCCAGGTCATAGGCAGATTCAAAGATTTTCTGATTGGCAATTGGTTGAAAGAGTTAAGCTTTGTTTAAAACTTGAAGTCAATAGAAGGAAATGCTTGAGTTAAGATGAGGAGGGATTGCGAAGGCCAAGGTTCTTGTTATGTAGATGAAGCCTCCCGCTAACAGCCTTCAGAAAGACTAAATGGTAAATACTTTTTGAGCAGTGAAAGGTGCCAGACTCTCAGCAAATCTCTCCCAGGTCTGGAAAGCCCTGACTATATTAATGAAGATTCTCTATAGATGCAAATTTCCCCCACAAAAGATGGCTTTACAGGGTCATTTCAAAATATGTCAAAGAAATATATTTGGGGTAAAATATTTTGATTTCCTTCAGGGACTGCTATCTGTCATGTGATGCTGTACCACAGTCAGGTTGAAATTTGGTATCTTATTGCCACAATAATCTGTTGCCAATCTTATAATCTCTATTTTTAATGTTAATGCTTGTCAGTTGTGCCTAAACTTCAAAAGGGAGAGGGCATAACAGAGAGCGTCTGACCTCTCTTCCCATCATGACCAGGAATGCCATTTCTCAGACTTCTCTGGGGTCCCCTTGGCCAAGAGGGTGTCCACTTGATCAGTTGGGGAGGGCTTAGGATTTTATTTTTGCTTTACTCTGCTCACTCTGGGAATGCTGGACATTGGAAACTATAAAGGTTCCACCTTTGGTTGGTTTCTATTGACCGGGGTATTTTTCAGCTCTGTCGAGGTGGAATTAAGTTGTAGAAAATGAGAGAAGTGCATATAATTCTCATTCTTAGCAATGTAAATGGATTTTATCTGGTAAGTATATACATGATTTCTGACCTGTAGAAAAGATGATTCCAAACATTACATTTTATTGCCTTTGAGAGTATTAACCAGCTTTGCATTTATTAGCAAATACCTTTAAATATTCCTGATTGCTCAGTCTTTAAATTCTTCAAACTCTCCAATAATATCTTATTGGTTTACCCTTTAAATATAGAGATAAACAAAATTTTGGACTTGTGTTAAATTGATATGCGTCATGATTTTCATCATTTTGAAAATTATACTTGAGCAGCAATTTAACTAGTGAAAGGGGTGTGTGTGTGTGTGTGCGTGCGTGCGTGTATGTGTATAAAAAGAGAGAGAGAGCAATTACTAAAGTCTTCTTTGCTCATTTGTTAACATTTATAACCAAATACAATCAACCACCCTCACTGGGCTTTAGCTATATTCACATTAAATCAGTATATTGTGTCTAATTTAGAAAGTTCATCACGGCCTAGGTGGATTGCTTTACAGCTTTATGGGGTTCAAGAGAGATCACAGAAGCTGACATTTAATGTAATTATAGAATAATGATTACCATGTATAAAAATTTCTCAGTATAAAGAAGCCAGAACAAAATCTGTCTTCAAACTAGAGGGAAGTTATAAAAGGGCTAATTGGTTCAATTGTCATTTCCTCCCACTCAAGGTGTTCAGTCCTTGAACATTTTCCTTCGCTGGATGAGGGGTCTGTTTAGCAGAAGTACTCTCAATGGGGAAACAGTTGGTGAGAGATACTGAGATAAAACAGATTGCGTTATCTGAACTTGAGAAATCTGAGAAAAAAGGACTGTAACCCCATATGGAAATTTTGCTGCTTATACCAGAGTGTTGAATTAAATATTGTATTTCTAATTCAATGTTAGTCTTTCATGAACTGCATAAGGCTTTTACCTCCGCTTTTGCTGTAGATTTTCAAATAAATGGGTACGAGATTAATTACCACTTGTATTTTGGAATCAGAGACATTAGACTAGATAATCTAATATAAATCTGATAAGAGGGTAATAATCCCAACCAGAAAGAGGCATAGCTGAATCCCTCTTAATTCAATGCAATCTGCATTTCTGTTTAAAATGTATTAATACTGTGTGTACCCCGTATAATCTTTATTCATACCTTCCTATATTATCAGGAGAGAGACAAGAATTACAAATTAACCTCCCAAACCACAATTCACTTTAGGCTAATAGGTTCTTGATTCACATACTTAAAATTGAGCCAACTCTTGCTGAAAGAAAACCTCATAAAATAATTTTCTAATGTGGAAAGGATGATGAAGTGAGGAGAGAGACAAGAGACAGTTTATTTTTCTTTGTAGTGATTACAATAGAATATTAAAATTGTAAAATGCAAAACCCCAAATAAATTTAATTTGTGAAATCAACTTTTTTGATTAAGCAGACTTATTCTTTCACACCTTGTTTTAAATTCCTAGAACATGATATTTATTGTGTTTATCTGTTTTCTACCTGAATAAAGTAGAAAACAGAGACTAGGTCTTATTCATGTTTGATCACTGAGATCTTATAATGTTTTTGGTTATTATCCTGATATGGTTTGGGTGTGTCCCCACCCAAATCTCATCTTGAATTGTAGCTCCCATAATTCCCATGTGTTGTGGGAGGGACCCAGTGGGAGATAATTGAATCATGGGGGCGGTTTCCCCCATACTGTTCTCGTGGTAGTAAGTCTCATGAGATCTGATGGTTTTATAAGGAGAAACCCTTTTCGCTTGGTTCTCATTCTCTTACCTCCCACCACGTAAGACATGCATTTTGCCCTCTACCATGATTGTGAGGCCTCCCCAGCCATGTGAAACTGTGAGTCTATTAAACCTGTTTTTCTTTATAAATTACCCAGTCTTGGGTATGTCTTCACCAGCAGTGTGAGAACGGACTAATACATATCCTAAACTGTTGAGATGGAATTAAGCAGTCACAGGGGAGGCAGAAGAATAGGCATCTGAGAAGAATCCAGGGCCAGCATAAAACAGCGGGTCCCCTAGATTTGTGCAGTGCATAACCTGTACAACTCCATCTATCAGTTTTGAATGTTGCTAAGTTTAGCAATGAGAACTGTACTGTGCTATAGCTGGCCTAAAGTTAGAGCCTGAACAACACTATTTTATAAAAGACAAAGTTGTGTTTTAAAATAAGTTGTAACGGCTGCCCCATTCTCCTCACAATAACTGCTGGCCTTGGCTTCTGTAAATAAAACCGCTAGCCTTTCTCTGCAAAGGCTGCATACCTTCCTTACCAGTAACTGCCAAAATTATTAGCCTTTACTTACCGGTAGTGACTAGAATAAACAGCCCAAGCTAATTCCATCAGGGCCCCTGCGCCCTGTAATAAATAACTAAGATCTGTTATTTCTACTACAACCCAGATGATTTGCAAACTAAGACTTATCTTGACTTCTGTAAGCCACTTAAGTAACAGTCGAAGTGACAATATATCCACAATGTGTCCTCTAGCCTTTGGAATGTCTGGAGACCTCCACCCTCCTCTCTGCCCGGGAGATGATTTACGGAATCCCCTAAATGTTTGAATCCCTTCACCCTCACCCCCGCCCCTCACCCTCATCTCTGCCCAGAAAGTGATTTACAGAATTCACTAGCCGTCGAAATGTCTGAAGCTCCTCACCCCCACCCCCGCCACATACCCTTACCCGGGAAAAAGGTATAAAAGGTATTGACACCCTCCCTCCGGGGCCACAGGTTGGAGAGACGTGAGTCCTCCGTGGTCGCCGGCAATAAAGACCCTGCAATTTGGCCTACTTTTGTCTTGGTGTTAACTTTCTATGCTCGGTTCACTACAACACTGAGGCTCAGAAAAGTTAAGTTTCTTGGCCAAAATTAAATATTAATAGCTGGCAGATGATGCAAGTGAATCAGAGCTCAGGACATCTGATCCCAGAGTCTGTCATCTTAACTACTACTGCTGTTGCAGTAGTGCTTGTTGGGCTGAATGGTGCCAATGTCCAACACTGAACTGCACCAGGGTCCAATACGCTGTACGAACACAAAAGGTATTGCTGCAAGCTGCCTGAGTGGCTCTTCAGACCAGCAAGTATATACTAAGTATAAGCTGCTGGGGACTTGGGTAGGCTTCCTGCCAACCAACCACTGTCTCTCAGCTATGCCCCTGTATACACAATACACCCTGCATACACAACTCACGTCTTCTGCCCTTCTTCGCTCACCATGGACAAGGAGCAAGTGTGTGACTAAGGTCTCTAGTGGCTGACTGTCCCCAAAAGAAGTCTTAACTAAAAGAGGGGAAGACCCCTGGGTAACTTACATTCACTCATTTGACAAATGTTTACTGAGAACCTACCATGTGCTATAGACACCAGGCTAGGTCCTCACTTCTGTGCACATAGCACAGAACAAGCAGATAAGATTTTGCTCTCGAGGAGGGACAATCAAGCAATAAGCAAGCATATAATGTTGGATAGCAATAAGAGGAGAGAGACAGACTAGAGCAGTTGGTGGTGCAAGTGCAATGGCCTTGCGATGGGAAAAAGCTGGGCGTGACTTTACAACAGTGGTGTGCATGTATTTCTTAAAGGGCCTCATAGTGAGTGTGTCTGTTTCTTCTACTCTGCCATTGTAGTGCCATAGATAACATACAGACACAAAGGCATGAGTGCCTGTGTTCCAGTAAAGCTTTATTTACAAAACAGGTGGCGGGTTGGATTTAATTGGCAGGTCATAGTTTGCTGACCTTACTTGAGAACATAAAGAGGCTGCTGCAGTATGTCAAGTGAGGGTGAGAGGAGGTCAGAGAGGGTAGGAACTGGGCCCTGGAGGGCCTTGTAAGTAATTCTCAGAGCAGTGGGAGGCCACCGATAGATTTTAAGCAGGGGAATAAAATACGTGCTTTTCATTTTCAAAGACGACTCCTGCTGCTATGTGAAGGAGTTATGGGAGCAAGCGTGGAAGCGACAAGATGTGTTAGGCAGTCAGTGGAAGCGTCCAGGGGAGAGGTGGAGGTGGCCTGGGCTTGGGTGTGGCAGTGACAATGGCTGGGGAAGCTGAAGGACGTCGCTGACTGCTCTCCTGTTAACCCATTTCCTAGGCAGCTTGGGGCTCCCCAGTGAAGATATTCTCCATCAGTAAAAGAAACTTGGGACAGCCCTGCCGTGAGGTAGTGCTGTGTCAGATACCATGGGAATGAATGGATTCAGCTCCTGTCAAATCTTGTTAAAAGTATCCCTAGAACCCAATTTTAGACTGCCATGTGCATTTTCCAGGTATCATGAATCATGTGGCTTCAGGATGACTAATGCTACTGAGAACGTGAGCTATTTCTCTTTCCAATTACTGTCTGAGGTGCTCTTGTTGAAATGGACAGTTTCCCAGTAGATTGGCCAGGGCTGACCCTGGAATTATTTCTAGGTATTGCACATCCATTTCGCACTGCACAAAGTCCATGAGCTGACAGCAGCAGCCACTCCAGAGTCACAGTAGGGGCCCCTGGAATCCAAAGACTTTGCGATTAATCATTACAAAACAACAGACTTTCTCCTTCACAGGCCCCTCCCTTTTCCTCTTCCTTATTCATTCTTCTTAATCCTGAAACACACACACACACACACACACACACACACACACACACACACACACACACACACACTTTCTTCTGATTGGTTTGATGATTTAATCTGCCAGCTACACAGCATACAAATTAAACAGCCCTTACCTAATATCCCCAGGGTAAACTAACAAGTGATGGAACAAGGAAAAAGACCCCTCTGCCTGACAGAATAATAGTGTTCTTCTGTAATACTTCATTTTCTCCTATAGAAGTGAGGGAGTGGGGAGGAAGAGGGTCTATGTAAGCATTTTTCTTTGGAAAGAAGATCTAATAACATATTTTCAGCTAACCCAATTGAGAAAATGTGCTAACATTTCATCAGGTCCATTTTCTACTGCAGCTCAGAAGTGTTTTCTTTCAGGTTTAATTTGGCCTTCTGCTCCTCAGGGAATTTGAAAGGTCACTGTCAAGGCTGGTTAAAAACAAACTAGTGTCAGTGAACTCTGCCATGACTCCTAGAGACCACAGGAAGGCTTGAGTAAGGCCTCTCACTGGTCCCATCAAACTTCCCTTCTGCTCTCATCTATCAACACATATAGGATTCATAATGATTCCCATGCTGTGGACGACAGCAGATACAGAACCTGCTAGGTGACAGGTGGCAGGTTGGATTTGACCGGCAGGTCACAGTTTGTTGACCTTATTTGAGAACATAAGAAGGCCTATGAGGCTGCAGTATGTCAAGTGAGAGTGAGAGGTCAGAGGGGCAGAAACTGGGCCCTGGAAGGCCTTGTAAGTAATTCTCAGAGCAATGGGAAGCCACTGAAGGACTTTAATGCGATTTCCATTTGTCAAAGATCACTCTCGCTGCTGTGTAAAGAAGGGGTGACCGGAGCAAGAGTGGAAGTGACAAGACGTGTCAGGCGGCCAGTGGCAGGGCCCAGGTGAGAGGTAGAGGTGGCCAGGGCTTGGATGTGGCCATGAAGATGGCTGTGGAAGCTGAAGGACATTCTGCTGGGAAAAAAAGGACTTGGCAGTTAACAGTCATCCAGGCTTCTCTTCTCTTCTTGACTTTTTTCCCCCTTTATGCTTAACTATTTAAGCCACTGCAGAAAGACTTAAAAATGAAAGAAGTCAGGAACATAAAACGGTGCAACTTCTTTCTCTCTCTCTCTTTTTTTTTTATGGAGACGGAGTTTTGCTCTTGTTGCCCAGGCTGGAGTGCAATGGCGTGATCTCGGCTCACAACTTCCTCCTCCTGGGTTCGATTCTCCTGCCTCTTCTTTGTGAAACAGTTTGGTGTTTCCTCAAACACTTAAACACAGAGTTAATATGACCCTGCAATCCCACTCCTAGGTATATCCCCAAGAGAACTGAAAACCTATGCCCTCACAAAAACTTAACACACGTGTTCACAGCAGCATTATTCAAGTAGCCAAAAAGTAGAAACAACATGTCCATCTACTGGTGAATGAGCTTAAATAAAATGTGCTATACCCATACCATTGCACATAAAAAGGAGTAAGGTTCCGACACATGCTATAGCATGGATGAACCTTGAAAACATTATGCAAAGTGAAGAGGCCAGTTTCAAAGATCACATACTGTATAATTCCATTTGTATGAAACGTCCAGGGCAGGCAAATCTAGAGAGATGAAGCAGAAGTGTGGTTGCCTTGGGCTGGATGGAAATGGGCTGTGGTAAATAGGGCATGACTGCTAAAAATATGGGGTTTCTTTTGGGGGTGATGAAAATATTCTGGAATTACATAGTGGTGATGGTTGCACAACTCTGAATATGCTAAAAACCATTGAATTGTACGTTTTGAATGGGTAAATTGTATGTTGTGTGGCTATCTTAATAAACTGTTGGAAAATGGAAGAAGGCTGTACCCACAGAAAGAAATCACAACTAAGATAGAAGCATATACATAACTTTTGATAGTTTAAAACAATTCTGCCCCCGAGATCAGGAGTCCTTTATGTTGTCAGAGGGAATGGCTGATAGGAACACGATGATTTCTTGCCCATGTGAGCAGTGAAGTGGGACTTAGAGGACAGACCTTTAAGCCCTGGATTCACCTGCCAATGTAGAAATCTCTCAAATCCTGCTCATATATAGGCAGAAGCCCCTTCCCTGCTGACGAAGCAGGGCACAGAAGCCCAAGCAATGCAGCCCATCTGGTTTGTCTTCTGTGAGAGCCATGTCAGGTTACGGCAGGGCCAGGACTCCGCCGCCTGGGCCTATGTTGGGGACACTTATCAGTGAAATGGCTTTGGAGCCTTCAGCAGACCCACTGCACCTGCACTGTATCTGCACCGCACCTGCAGTCTGCTGGGGCCTACAAGCACCAGCCATGGATAGGAGAGGTGGCTGGGCTGGCTGTTTGTGCGCTTTGATTTATAAAGGGCCCAGATGAAAGTTAATGGAGCAAAGATTTAAGGACAGTGCTTGAGGCTTTGAGAACTATAAAAGGGAATGCAGACTCAGAAGGCCACGTGCCATTCTGGAGTAACCCCTCCCCCTCCTGCTGACCCAGAAGGCCAAAAGTTGTGTGATCTGGGAAACCCCCATGCTCTGTCCCTTGTTCCCGCTTCTGTCTACCCATGCCTGGTAGGTATCTCTGCTATGCTGAATGTAGGGGCTGGGCACACACAATGACAGTCTCTTTGGACCTGTGTACCGTCATGGGCTGGTCCCCAGGAACCCATCTCTGCTCTGGCCTGGAATGTAAGGCCTTTACAGATGTAGTCAGGACCCACGGAGTCAGGTGCAGCACCCACTGCCCAGACAAAAGTAAGGAAAAACTGTCACTGTGAACTATAAGAGCATCAGGGCCTTTTTTGAAGATGGATACAATGACGATGATGGTCTTAATAATAAAAATATTAACTTATTGAATGCTTACTATGTGTTGAGTACCATTTTAAACATGTGATGTGTATGATCTCTCAAAGCCACTTCCAAGTTCTGGGCTGGGTCTTCTGCAGGCACAATCTCATTTACTGTGGTAACAACTCAACTCAGAGCTGATTACACTAGTCCACCCTTCACAATGTCTCCCGAAACCAACACACACGCACACACACACACACACACTCACTCTCTCTCTCTCTCTCTCTCCCTCTGGCTTTTGTTCTTACCCATTGTGTTGAGATTTTCCCTAGGGAGGAACTTTGAAAATGCCAGTTATTTATGTGCTCCCCTTGCCCCCGCCCCCTGCCCATATCTTTGTGAGGGGATGAGAAACTCACCATTATCGAAGACCGTGCCTGCTGTGAACGAAAGTTCTGAGTCATGTTCAGCTTTGCAGGCATACAAGGCTTTTGCCTTCCGGAACGGTGTGCTGTGTGAAAACAGGAGTTTATTTAACATTTTTGAAAAAACCCTTAGAAAGCCCCAGACATTTAATCTCTCTTCTTCCCTTTCCCTGTAAGCTACCTAGTCCCCCTCTCATGGGAAGTGCCTGGCAAGGCAGCCAGATGGGAAGACATGAGGTGGGAAAGCTGCAAAGGTCACAGGAGAAAAATGAGAAAAATTCAGAGAAAAGCCATAAGTTTCAAGAAACTACCCTTCTTTTAGGGTCACCTTGTGCCATGTTAAAACTTTACCTGGGAGTTATAACAGCCAAACAGCAGGAGAGCAGGCTGGGCCCCGTTTTTTTGAAGCAGAAGTGACAGGGAAGAGAGGGGGAGGCAGGGGCAGGAAAAAAGTTCCAAGCTGCTCTGGGGAACACACTCCCAACAGACCCTGTTGAAAGCCGGCAATGCTCAGAGTCAAAAAGGAGAAATTCCAGCAAAGCCAAGTCTCAGTTCCAGGCCACAGGTGGACATGAGTTCCCCCAGATGGTCTTGATTTCTCACCAGGCTGGGTCTTGCTGGTGGGGCAGGATTCCAGAACTGGAGCTCTCCAACCCCCAGGGGAGGGAACAGACAAGGTGTGTGAGGGCAATTACACATATGTGCTCATGAGCACACATGTGCACCCTGTATGGGAAGTGTGGGGAGGAGGACGAAGGGAGGGGGACATGAGGCGTTTTGTCTTTGCTCTTCTCATGTCAGGTGAATGTTGACAATTACTCTCACTGTGCATTCGAATCACCTGAGGAGCATTTAGAAAATGCAGATGTCTGGGTTCTACCCAGATGTGCAGATACTATATAGGCATCGGTATTTTTAAAAAGCTCTCCAAGGGATTCTAATGTGCAATGAGAGTTGAGAACCACCGTTCTAGAGCAGAGAGTGGTAAATGTTTTCTGCAAAGGGCCAGGTGGTAAATATTTTAGGCTTTGTGAGCCACCTGGTCTCCACTGTGCAGGGTCATCAGAGTAAAGTTTATCTCAAATTTATTGCCGGGGCGCAGTTTACTGTTGTTCCCTCTGGTTTTCTTGGAGCCAAGATATGATGGCCAGGTGGGAAATCATTAGGAAAGTGGGAGAAAATGAAGTGGGACCCCTGGGAATGAAGGAAAGAAGAGTCTTTAGTATTCCTCAGCTCCAACAGGAAAACACCTCTTCCTGTCTAATTATGATTAAAGAATAAAGTTCAGGACAAGGGGCATAGTCTGTGATCCAAAGAAACCAAGTCTGTGTGTTGACCAGCAAGGGTCAAACATCCTTTGTGCACCTTTCCAGGGAGGAACATAAGAGGTTTTTCTTGGGGGCGGGGGTGCTGGGAAGCAGAGAGGAGGAGTGACTGTGAAAAGTGCTAAAACAGATAAAAGACCCTGACGGGCAAATGGAACCTGTTAGGACATTGAAGGTGAAAGGAGACTCCAGTTCACATTAGCCAGGGTCTCAGAGATCAGGTTTTGAGGCAGTATTTCTGCCTTTTGAGGATAGGGCAAAGCACGTGGGTAAAAAGCAAAGAGACCAGAGAAGGGGGAATAAAAACTAAGGGAAACAGCATCTGAGGCAAGGCTCCTCTGGCTGGATTTTCACAGACACTACTTATTAATCTCATTAAATAAAGGTAATGGGACAATACAGAGGCAAGCCGGGAAAGCAGCAGAACTATTTGGCAGGCAGAAATAAAAGGGAATGGTTTTAGATGCCCCAAATTATCATTTAAAAGGAGTAACATTCCATTGATATTAGGTTTTTGGAATTGAGTAATGAAGTGGTAATAACATAGTATATTACAAAAATAACAGACTAGGCACTGTGGCTCACACCTGAGTCCCAGCACTTTGGGAGGTGGGAGGATTGCTTGAGCCCAGGAATTCAAGACTAGACTAGGAGACCTCCATCTCTACAAAAAACAAAAAAATTAGCCAGGCATGGTGGGACACGCCTGGAGTCCAGGTTACTTGGGAGGCTGAGGCAGGAGGAATGCTTGAGCCCAGGAGGTTGAGGCTGCAGTGAGCTGAGATTGCACCACTGCACTCTAGTCTGGGCCATGTAAGATCCTGTCTCAAAAAAAAAACAAAATTAATTAAACAAAAGGCCAAGAAAGGGCCTTGTTTTCTTCTCAAGTTGATAGGTAACTAACAGTCTATGGGACAGCCTTTTCCCTTGAAATCTCCCTCTACTGCCTTAGGATAGGCACAAAAATGGGAGAAATGACAGGGGGCCATTCCTGTTCCCCAAGAGTAGGGTTGCCAGATAAAATACAGGACATCTAGTTAAATTTGGATGACAGATTAAACAATAAATATTTCTTTAGTATGCGTTATGTCCCAAATATTGCCTGGGACATTTGTATACAATAACATTTGTGTTGTTTACCTACCATGCAAATTTAACTGGGTATGCTGTATTTTTTATTTTGTTCGCGAAATCTGGCAACCCTACCCAAAAAGTCTTATCTTCTTAAAAGCTTGTCCGCCCAACAAGTCAAGTATCCCATAACTCCTTCTCAAAGGCCTTAAGTGGTTTGCTTTAGGTAGGGTTCCTACCAAAACAGACAAATCCTGTTGGCAGAGAGATTGTGTTTGTAGGTTTTGGCTCTGATTAAAAAAAATAAAAAATCTCCACCAGGCATCATTGGTTCTTTGGCTTCCTATTCTCCACAGTGCATCTCAAAACTGGATACAGAGAGCCTGGGGTAGTTTTCGGCTGCTCCTGTCACAGAGCCCTTCAGACCTCAGCAGGGCCTTTATGGGAATGAACACGTTTGGATCCTCCTGCTAGTTCCCTTTTAATTTTCACCTCTGAGCATGGCACAAGGCCTGGAAAGCACTCAGAGGAGTTTTCCTCAAATGCCCTTGCAAGCCTTGCAAAATGATGACCAATTCTCCATCATATGGCACTACAGGGAGGTGGGGCCAGCTAGACTGCCAAGTGGCGAGGGGTCGATCATTTAGGCATAATTTCCAGGGACCCCTGTGCAAATGCAAGTTATGGGTTTGGGGCTATAGGCTTTTTGGGGGAAGGGGTGAGCAAGTGAAAGAAAAGGCAACTATGGAGGGAATGTGTCTCCCGCACCCTTCTCTACTGTGCTGCAAAAGGCATCTTCATTCTCGAGCTTGAACAAACAAGCTCTACAAATGGTTTGAAGAGGGGACAGTGATATGGCTTGGCTCTGTGTCCCCACCTGAATCTCATCTGGTAGCTCCCATAATTCCCGTGTTGTGTGAGGGGCTCAGTGGGAGATGACTGAATCAAGGGGGAGGATCTCTCCTGTGCTGCTCTCGTGATAGTGAATGGGTCTCACGAGATCTGATGGTCTTAAAAAATGAGAGTTTCCCTGCCCAAACTCTCTTTTTGCCTGCCGCCATCCACGAAAGATGTGACTTGCTCCTCCTTGCCTTCTGCCATGATTGTGAGGCCTCCCCAGCCAAGTGGAACTGTAAGTCTGTTAAACACATTTTGCTTCCCAGTATAGGGTATGTTTTTATCAGCAGCATGAAAACTGACTAATACAGACAAGAAGCAATTTCCAGAGGAGACATCATTCAGTTCATGGGGCCACTGATTAGGGCTAATTCAGTATTTACTTTCAAAGGCTTTGCTCAGGGAAGAAAATCTGAAGCTTCATGCTCTGGAAGTGGATTTGGGGGAGGCACCCCTGGACCTGAATAATCAGTGTATACCACCACCTCTTTGCTGTACACTGCAATGTAAGGGTTTCAGTCCTCTCTGTTCCTCTGATGGGCTAGCTCCCCAGCAGTGTTGCTATCTGTGCTCAACTGGGCATACACATTTAGCCCAACTCTGCCTTGGCTCTTTTTTTTTCTTTTCTTTTTTTTGAGATGGAGTCTTGCTCTGTCAGCCAGGTTGGGGTGCAATGGCGCGATCTCTGCAAATTCCACCTCCCAGGTTCAAGCAATTCTCCCGCCTCAGCCTCCTGAGTAGCTGGGATTACAGGCGCCTGCCACCATGCCCAGCTAATTTTTGTATTTTTAGTAGAAACAAGATTTTGCCATGTTGGCCAGGCTGGTCTTGAACTCCTAACCTCGGATAATCTGCCTGCCTCAGCCTCCCAAAGTGCTGGGATTACAGACGTGAGCCACTGGGCCTGGCCTGCCTTGACTATTTCAAGGGGGCAGCTTCCTAAAGGTGCCCAAATGTTACAATTCTAACAATGGCCAGGGGAGAAGGTATTGAATAACTGTGACCCCAGACACACAACATGAGCTGATTGTATTGCCACTGTCCTCTGCCAATCTGGAAATGCTTTGAGAGGTAGGAAGAAGTAGGAAGCAAAAACAGTATGGAAATATTTTGGGAGATGAAAAGGAGTGAAGAGGTAGAGATACTTCATAAGAAACAGGGCCCCAAAGCTCAGACACACAAAAAATGAGTATCATCAAGGCAGAGAGAATGTTTTAGGATTTTAGCTAAGTGATTCCACTGTTTTGAGTCTCTTAACCCATTTTGTCCAAGGGGCCAATATTTTGAAAATTTTACTCCTTTTTGATAAAAATGAAGGAACTACATTCTCCTAAAGCCCAAGTTTCTCTAATGAGCGAGTGAGGCATTTTGGAAGCTGACGTGTCTGTGGTCACTTAGTTTCCTCTGGTTCAGGTCCTCATGGTCTAATGAGAATAATCTATGTCATTTCTGGTATCTTAGAAAGTTAATGTCTCCCAAAGTGCCCAGAAGATGTCCAAGAAATGACTGGAAAATTACTAGAATGTCAGAAAGAGATGATCTGAAAATTTCTCTTATTTATAGAGAAAAAATATATATACTGAAAAGCTTCTTCCCATCATCCAGGACGAAGCCAGGTAGAAAGCTGTATAAAACCTAAAAGAGCAAGCCAGGCTCTAGGCTGGGAGCTGCATAAAAACTCAAAGTTGGGGTTACCCACGTGTTTGGAGGAAACAGTGCTGAGCTGAGGGGGAGAAGTCCTGAATTCTGGATTGGCTCTTAGTTATGTAATTGTGTCCAAGTTACCTCGCTGTGCTTTAGTTTTCTTTTTCTACAACAGGGTTCAGCCCATTTCTCTTCTCAGTCTCACATGAGGATAGAATGAAATGATAGATGTGTAAGTGCCTAGTAGGGAATAAAGTAATGTATGTATCTGTAAATATATAAATAGTATGGGATTTTCTTTTTTTCTAAAAGTGAAACTCGGCTTCATAAATTATTTAAGCCTCCTGCTGGATCCACCCTTTGGAGAAAAAGACGGAAGAGAAAATACTCCCAAAGCCCAAAACGCTTCTGATGCTTATAACTGGGCTCTACCTTTTGGTTGTCTGAAAGCTGAGGCCAAGCTTGAGAGAGAAACATGCTCAGGAGCTCCAGAGCAGAGGAATTCTGCAGGATCGGGTGTAAAGAGCTCTTTTCTCCAAAGAGCACAAGAGCAAGGAACTTAAGTGTGGAAGTCACAAAAGCAGGGAAAATTACAGCATGGCCCTGAGAAGAGGAACTAGGTCAAGCTGCTCTCCCTCAGAGAGAGGTAGTGTCTGTTCCCAGGACAGCTCAGGCTTCATGACACACAGAGACAGAAGCATGCTGGGAGCATGGACGGTTCTGGGAGTATATGGAGGACAAGGAGGCATAAGCCATGAGCACTTTAAGAAAAACTGCTTCGTCTCTCAAGCTTTTATTCTGTGTTCTATTTGTCTCTACCCAGTGGCTCTGGTCTCAGTGACTTGGTGTCAGTGCTCAGGACCAAGGGGCCCAACCCCACAAATAAACGTTGCCTGATGCTACCTGATAAAAATGAGAGAAGGCTGGCATGTGTCTCAACACTGTTCCCTTTTATGTTATCTTACACCAAAGCACAGAGGACACACGTAATTGAGAGAGCCATCAAAACCGGAGTCTGATTCAGGAGGTGCTCCTTCCCCTAACTCTAGGCACCAGAGAGATTAATTCAGAAACTTGACTCAGGGTGAAAAAGGGTGTGAAAAATGCCATGCTGGTTCATGCAAATGGTCCCTTTTAGCTCTGGTCTCTTAGGAGGGAACCACAGGAGAGCAGAGGCAACTCCCTGTTGTCCCTGGCCAGCTTTGGATAAACGGGAACAGATTGGTCATCATCCGAGATTTTACCTGGAGTCTTCATGAATCGCTTCTTCTGGCCTGTCAAAAAGCAAGTGCAGGTTTGGATGGCAGGGAACAAAGTTGACGAGGAGGCTGAACACTGCATGAAGAGAGGACCAAGCCAATGAGAGAACAACGGCAGCAACAGAAAACCAAACAAACCCTGCAACAGACCTGACGGGGGATGAGTCGCTGGACGTGGATGAGGTGGGCATAGGGCTGGATGGCGCCGAGAACATGGGCCAAGATGGCGAGAGGGGTGAAGTTGGGCTTGGATTCGGGGGGCTGCAAGACATAACAACCAGAAAACTTGTCAGCACACAGGGAAACCACAATGGGAGCACAGGAGGTCATGGGAGGCCAGATGACGGAAAGCTGGGCAGAGCAGAGGAGCACTGACACCCAGGGACGTGCTGTCAGGGCCATGTCACCTTCCTCCAGACCAAACCTCCGTGTCCAAGTAACGTCTGTTCTGTAGTTCCTCGGAGGATAAACAAGCTTTGCCCTGCAGAACAACTGCTTTTCAGGTGATAGAAACTTCTTCGATCATGTCCGTTGGTGACAAATGCCCTGAGCCCATGCACATGAGTTTCCACACCCACCTCCTATCACTAGCCTTGTTCTGACGCAGGGCTAGCTTATAACGAGCCTTCAGCTTCTACTGTTGTGGGAGTGTTTTTCAAGTTATGTCTCAGCAGAAATGACCATTTTTTTTTCTTTTGGGCCACAAAGGCCATTCAGTGAGAAAATAATTTCCTGTTTGCATTTTTAACTAGATGGGCTGTGTGCCACTGGAGGTCTGAAGTACTGCATGAAGACAGTGATAGCCGATGGAGGTGAATACGGACACATCTCTTGGGAGGCGGTGTGCAATTACCAGCAGAATGCGGTTCCTCTGAGGTTTGCTGCCCAGGCTTGCCCTTTCTCCTTTCGTGGAATTTGGGCATTATGATGCTCAAAGAAAAAGCCCCAGAGGGAAGGCAGTGAAAAAAATGAACTGAAACCTTCAATTTGTCCATTTTGTTCTTTGACGGGTGGCTAATCAAAAGTTTGGAGAGGAAAGGTTGAAATTACTCACTGAAATGTGGCTTGTGGATTTTAATTGGTTGTGCTAGCCCTTTGACTTATTTCCACAAATTACACAAGCACCTTCGCAACTTTGAAATCGTAAGTCACAGTGCAAACACCAATGACTGAGAAAAACCAGCTCAGCCACACCACCACTTGCCTCCCCTGAATCTCTGCTCACTGCTGGACTGTTTGAACCAAGCATTTCATGAGGGCGATAATGACAAAAATCCGGTTCAAGGGGAACAGACTTTCTAAGCGTACCACAATTTAGCAAGAACACAAAAATATCCTGCTTATTGGGACTTCCCTAGGGTTATACCAATTCAGATATGAGACCCCATAATGGCCCCAATTACCTGCTGTTGTAACATAAACACCTATAGACGAATAACAGCAAAAACCACAGTGTGAGTTCATCAGAGAGGCTCAAACTAATGTGACTGATAAACACTTTATTCAATTCCATTATGCATATTATATTTCTAGAATATAAATTCCATGAGGAAGAGGCTTTTGTTTTGCTTACTGCTGTATATCCAATGTCTAAAACAGTGTCTGTAGGTATTACATTTAACAAATCATTACTGAATAAATTAATGAATCTCATTTACCCACCTGACAAGCCCACAAACAGGTACTACTATAATTCTCATTTCACAGATGTGGAAACCTAAGCTGAGGCTTCCCTAAGGATGCCCAGCCTATAACTGATAGGGCTGAGGTTCAAACCCCATCCACTGAACGGAAGCCCAAGGCTCTGGCAGCCAATGTACTGCCTCTGAGATAGCAGAACTTGCCCTGTTCCTCTAGGCTGTGCCAAGTTTCTTTACAGACCCAGTCATAGCATTAGAATTCTTCTTAACCACTGATTCATGGGTTTCCTTTAGATACCTACCCTATTTGCAAGGGAAAATGAGAATACAGTGACAGAATCGCAGTAAGTCTCAACATCTTGCAAATTCCAACAAAATCCCCAATCCTGCCTCCAGCGTTCGGTCTGGTGGATTCACACAGCAGACAGAATTCATATAAGAGAATAAATAAAATTTACAACATAAGACTTTTTTAAAAAATTTTTTCTTAATCTAGCAAAAACTAGTCATTGAGCACTTAGTTTGTTCAAGACAATAAGTGGTATTTGCCAAAATCCCTTGACTTCAAGAGCTTAAACTGTATTTGACAAGAAGTGACAGATTTAAAAACAACAGTAAACGTAAGATAGTAAGATCCATCAGCTGAGGGCTATTATTAGCTTAATACCTGGCTCCCACTTGACTCTGTCTCCAGTCCTAGGAAAAGTGTCAACTCCCTTCTACTGTGCAGTCTCCATTTTCTTCCACAGTTGCTGCTAGTCAGAGAAGCCTCACTTTGTCAGTGCTCTCACCACAACCCCGCCCCACCAGACAATGACCTAGTAGAACAACCTAGTAGGCAAGGCCTGGCAGCAACTTTCAAACCACAGCCCAGCCCAGGGACAATTTGGAGGTTCAAGACAACAGCCCAGACCCAGGGGCTTGTACCAATCTGTTCTTTTGGTCAGTGGTTACCACAGGACAATTAAAAAGTCCTTCCAACTTTTTTTTTTTTTATGACTTTAATAAGTAGGAAACACCTCCAGCTTCCTATTCCATCTGTACCAAGAATTATGCCTTTGGCTAATGGCATAGTTGGGAACATATTCTGTGAATACAATGTGGGTTCTAAATGTTTTTCACATCCTCAGATATCTAAGTGGTTCTTGGCCAGAAGTACATGGCTGGAATTATCTGGGGGTGCGGCTAGAATGCAGGGTATTCATAACTATTATAAGAACTTACTCCTTAATCCCCATGTCGATTGCCAAAGTATCAACTGCAATTATTATTATTATTATTTTTTGAGACAGTGTTTTGCTCTTGTCACCCAGGCTGGAGTGCAATGGCGCAACCTTGGCTCACTGCAATCTCCACTTCCCGGGTTCCAGCGATTCTCCTGCCTCAGCCTCCCGATAGCTGGGATTATAGGCGCCCACCACCAAACTCGGCTAATTTTTTGTATTTTTAGTAGAGATGGGGTTTCACCATGTTGGTCAGGCTGGTCTTGAACTCCTGACCTCAGGTGATCCACCCACCTCAGCCTCCCAAAGTGCTGGGATTACAG